>NW_004624745.1:3256828-3293470 GCF_000247695.1 Heterocephalus glaber | reverse complement strand
AGAGAAAAAGATAATTTTGAAAATAACAAATACAAATTAAAATGAAGGGCATCCTTTAATGCATTCAATATATTCTTCAATATATTCTTTCAATGTATGTCTCTGGTGTCACAATAGACAATGTGGGCTGCAGTGTTCAGGTCTAAGTCAGTTAGTCTCAGCAAGCCAGCAGCAGACCCCTGAGATTCAGGCTGATTTCTGGCTGCAAGGCTCAAGTTGAACTCCCTGACCTCCTGCAGGGTTGAACTCAGCAAGGTTCTACTGCAGGTTCCAGCTGCCCTTCCCCTGAGGATATTACAGGCTCTGATGGGAGGTGGTGATACCTCCAACTTACCAACCACAGTCATCTGGTGTGCCTTTATTGCAGAGATTCTCTTCACTTTTCCAGTGGACTTCAATTTTCATCAAGGAGTCTGAGAGAGGCCCTCTTTCTGTTACTTCTGCTGTATCTCCTGGAGCTGAGGACAATGACCTTTATGACCCCTTGTGCCTTTGGGGGTGTGGATCCAGGTACAGGCACAACCAGGAGGCCAGAGGTGGGGGTGAGGGGTGGGGTGGTGTCCTCCCTTGTTCACCCCTGGCTGGGACTAGGATGTTCTTTTTAGGTTTCATCTAACTATGAGTTATTCTATTTTCTGAAGAGAAAAAGTGGGTAATATATTTTTGCCTGCTTCAGTGCGGATCAAATAATATTCAAAAATATTAGTAGTGGAAAATAAAGAGATGTTGAGTGCTAGAATGTTATGCACTTTTAACTGGTATTTTACACAGTATCAGAAAAACAAATATAATTTCTTAAATCTTTTGATTGTGAATAGCTTTGTAATATCTAGAGCCGAAGAAAGATGTATGTGATTCTGTATGTGACATCTAGATGTGGAGAATTTCAGATACTGATGTAATTAACAGCAATAAGGAGTGGATCATTCCTATACAGACTCGCACAGAATAGACCTGTAATGATGGAAGACGGAATCTAGGCTAGAGCAGGTGAGAAACATATCTCTTTTACCTTTTTAACAGGAAGGAGCTGAATAAACATTAAGAATGGTTACTAATATCCACTTCTTCTTGCCATCCAGGATCATAGGATGTACTTTCTAGCTCTTTTGTAGTTAGACGGGATCATGTGACTTTCTGGACAATGGATAATGAACAGAAGTGACATGTGTCATTTTGTAGACCAAAAAAGTAGAAGGATGGATCTGAGATCTTCAAGTACTCTCTTTTTCAAGTCTCTATCAACCTGAGTCCTTGACTGACTATATAAGGAAAAGCCCCTGTCTCTTTTTTTCTGTTAAGAGCTTTAGTCTTAGTTCCAATTGTGACTAACAGATTGGCACAAATTAGGTTGCTTAAAACAGAGCAAATTATTATCTTAAAGTTCTGGAGATTAGAAGGCCTAAAATTAAGGTGTAGTAAAGGCTACATTCCTACTTGGGTGCTTTTAGAGGAAAACTGTTCCTAGAAAATAGTTCCATCCTTGGCTTGTGAGTCTTTTAAAGCTAGCTGCATAGCATTTTCAAATGTATCTTTTCCTTCCCCTCTTTGTACTCTGCTTCCATTTTCATATCTTTTTCTCTTACTCTGATATTCTTTCTTCCATGTTATAAGGACCCCTTTGATTATATTGTGCCCATCTAGATAATCCAGTGTAATTTTCTCATCTCAACATCCTTAACCTAATTTGCAAGATACTTTTTGCTAAGTGAATGAACATATTCACAAGTCTTTGGTATTAGGACACTAACATTGAAGACCATTATTTAGCTTTCCATATCCTTGAATTTATGGATTTAAGTGTTACCAAAACATATTTTAATGTATGTTGAGTGATTCAGAACAATTGGCAGTTAATACCAGGAACTTGCTGTGCATTAGCTAGTTATGAGAATGCTTTAATGAATTGTTAAGTCCAGGAAGCCTCATTTTCTTTGTCTAACTGAGGATGTAAATTGCAATCTTGCTTATTAAAAATAAGTATGCAATGCAAAAACCAGAATTATCTATTACTTGAATTGTCTATTCAGATATCTAGCTTCTAGCATTGCCAGGAAAGGTAAACACCAAATGAAGCCAGTACATGGTTTATTCTTATTTGATTATTTTTATATTGTTCATTACTTATTGTATAACTATAGTTGGATGAATGATAACAAGTTAGAATGTTGTGTTTCAACTAGGATTTATATAAATTATCTGAAACAAGTTAAAATATCTCTTTAAAGTCTGTTTAATGAAAATAATGACAACATTTTTTCATCAAGTTGTACTTTATCTGGGAGAAAGACTTTTAAAACTTTGGGTAATATAGGTTAAATATCTCTAATACAAAAATCCCAAGTTTGTCATTTTTGAGTGCTGACATAATGCCACAAGTAGAAAATTTAAAACTTGACCATATTTGACAGGACATAGTCAAAATGCATACATACTTAAAAAAAGGGCTTCTGTTGTGAGTGGAACATGTAGGGCAACTTGCTTGCTCTGCATATGGAATTGTCATCAAGAGATTTCGGAAGCATAATTTTTTGATGCTTGGGCAGCTGGTAATAGTTATCCACTGTGTGACACGAAGGTTGAAAAAATGCAAACATACTAAAACTATTATATAAAATTTTGTGCAGGCTATACATGTAAGATGTATATTAAAAGTAAGTGAAATTTGTTTTTATATGCAGTCTCATTCCTAAGATATCTCAATATTAAAAAATCAGAAACACTTGTGTTCACAAGCATTTCAGATAAGGGATATCAAATTGAATCTTATGTTTGTCATCCCTTTATGCAATTACTTTCAGTTTAATAGCATTTTATGTTCTGTTAGGCAGAATCTTCTAGGGTATGGAAGCTTTCATTTTTAAAACAAAATTTTTGTGAGTAAGTATGCTTAAAACACAAGCAGATCAAGATCAATGGTTAAGACATATGTAGTAAGACTACAGATAAAGTTTTATGGGTTTGAGCATTATCTCATATTTGAGAGGAAGTTAATAGGTATGAAGTTTGCCCTATTTCTATCATTTTAACTCCAGATCATATATTTAACTATGATTTATAATTATCTACGTATCCTTCCAACATTTCTGCAGTATCACATAAATTGATACTGTAGTTCATTTATGATATACATTTTGGAGAAAGATGGGCACCTATGTTTTAATCCCAATTTCATCCCTTATGAATTGTATCAAATTAAGCAAACATGTCATCTCTGTCTCTTTGTTTTACATGTATAAGTATAATAATAATGTCTACATTTAAGGATTACAGTTAGAAGTAGATACAATGTATATCATATACCTGGGATCCAACACATAATAATATAAATTGTGGTTGTTGACTACCATAAACAAGAATTCAAAGATAAAAGCCATGTAATATTTACATCCAAATAATTAAAGAGGGAACAAATAACCACAATACATAATGCAGTTATGCATAAACTATAATTCAGAAAGTGGAGAGTGATTTAATCATTGAGAGATGTTATGGTTGGTATCTAGATGTCTCCCAAAAGCCCCATGCAGTCATAGGTGAGGAGTTTCAAAGGTGGCTGGATTAGGGTGTGTGAATGTGGATTAAGGGTGTGATGCTGGGATTAAGTGGGTGGATAATGGAAGCCCCACCCTGGGCATGTGTGGCATCAATCAATAGGCTTACAGCCTAGATGGAGTATAAAGGGAGAGAAGAAAAACTTTTGCTGCTGCTCCTGCTGCTGCTGCTTACTGCCTTCTGTATGCCCATGAGCTGATTCCTCTCTGTGCTGCCCCTCTGCCATGCACCGTGCCTTGGAGCCAGCCAACTATGGACTATAACTTCTACAAACTGTGAGGCAATATAAACCTTTCTTGTTTAACTTGTTAGTATTTCGTATTTTGTCTTAGTAACAGGAAAAGTAATTAAGACAGGAGAGTAATAAAGGGTTCACATGATAAATTACACTTGAGACAGATTTAGTAGCAGTAAATAAAAACTACAAGACAGCAAACATTTTAACTAGGAGATTATGCATAGTTAAAGAAAGTATGAAAGACATGGGAAATTGAAAAAAAACCAACTAATTTGGTTGATTTATAGCATAGGGTTTTCCAAAATTCTCCCTTCTGCACTATCATACTTTTTCAAGATTCCAGTTGAAGCACCATCTGGTCTATTAACCCTTTCCTAATATAAATACCCCTCCTTTTGGTTACAATGGGATTATGTCCTGATAAACCAATTGTAAATTGAAAACATCTTAAATTGAAAATTAATTTATTTCAGTTTACAAACTCAAAACATCTTAAGGTGAAAATGAATATGTCTAACTGTATCAGACAGCTTTCTTGTTGCTGGGACACAATACCTGACATTTAAATTTAAAATAGGAGACACTTAATTTGGTTGATGGTTTCAAGGGATTCAGTCCATGTTGGGCTGGCTCCAAGCCAGGAATATCAAGGGTGAAAGTGCATGTAAGAACAAAGCTGCTTAGTTCATGGTGGCTAGGAAGCAGAGCAAGGAAAAAGTACAAGAGAGGAAAGGGGCATGACCAGACATAGACCCAAAGGTCACTCCTCCATGACCTACTCAGACACACCCAATCAGGTGCCCCACAATCTCCTAGAGGATCCAAAAACCAGTCAAGTTACACTCCACTTTAACTGGCATGCACACTAACCTACTGAATATTGTAGCTCAGCAGCACAGTATATTGCAGTGTATGGTTGTTCACCCTTGTAAGCAAGCATGTGACTAACAGAGCTGCAACTTGCTGCCACTGTGCAACACCCCAAGGCAGTAGATCACTGCATGATTCCAGGCCAGGAACAATTAAAAATTTAAATTTGAAGTATGATTTCTACTAAATCCACATTGCTTTGCACCATCGTGAAATAAAAAAAAAAAAAATGAGCCATCATAGTTGGGGATTCTCCATGATAGGACCCCAGAAAATCACTCCCTCCTTCTGTTATGCTCCTATTCTACCCAGCACCATTTTTGTAGTCTTGTTTTCCCTTGTTTTTCTTGAATACCAGTTTGTAATTTCAAAAATTCATTGACCATGGCTTACTCATTATAATGTTTCTGTTGTTAAAAATAATAAATATTAAATAATTATAATAAAGACTTCTTGAAAGAATAAACAAATAATAAGACAATGGCAGGAGACTAGAAGTCTGAGTGTGTTTACTAAGCAAAAGATTTAGATTATTTTTTTCCTCTTGGCAGTAGAGAGACATTATTAAGGAGGAGGATGAACTGAGGAACACCAAGACTGAATTATAAGTTATCATAATTGTCCAAGACAAGTACACAGGGTGACGGGTGCAGATTGAGGGGAAGACATATTTAAGACAGATTTATGACTTGAAATGGACAAATTTTGGGAGTTGTTTGATAATAAGGCAGTTGAAATTCTTTCTGAGGATGATATTTGAACAAATGTTACATTTTGAACATTTTGAGCTTAAAATGCTTGTAGAATATCTATCAAAAAGAAGTTGTAAATATTTTATAGAAAATCATGAGAGTAGCTAGTGTTGAAAAGGGAAATGTGGAAACATAGATAAAATTAAAACTGAGAAGATAACTGATGTGACCTAAGGAAAATATGAGACTGAAAAGAGAAGATTGGTAAAGAAAAGAACCATGAAAAACAACATCTATAAGAAGTTGAGAGAAAATAGAGCTAGATGACAGATTGAGAAAGAGAAATTAGAAAGAGAAAAAAAAAATAGAAGGATTTTTTTTGTATCATAGAAGCAAAATGAATTTCAGGAAGTGAGTATCATTAATTAGAAAAGGAATATGTAAAGTCATAGGAATTTTGAACAGCATCTCTTGAAATTAGCATCTAAGAACTTTGGGAGAGTCTTGGTTACCACTTCTTTGTAGTTGTAAGAGGACAGACTTAAATGAGTTAATAAGCAATTGTTAAGAAAGAAAGTACCATGAGTACAGAATCCTCTTTCTAGAATAGTCAGACCCTCTCCTCTTTCCACTAGCTCCGGGGCGCGAGCTGTGAGGGATTGACTTGTGTGCCGAATTCTTCAGAACCACGGCAACCCTTTTCCTTGGACCTGTTAACATCTTCAAGGCTGGAGATGATGAAGAGAGGACAGAGACAGCTCGACTGTCTTCTTTTATTGGTGCCATCACCATTGGAGACTTGGTAGAAAGCCCCTTGGGACCCAAGGGCATGGACAAAATTCTTTTAAGCAGTGAACGAAATGCTTCTCTTATGGTAACCAATGATGGGGCCACTATTCTAAAAAATATCGGTGTTGACAATCCAGCTGCTAAAGTTTTAGTTGATATGTCAAGAGTTCAAGATGATGAAGTTGGAGATGGTACTACCTCTGTTACTGTTTTAGCACCAGAATTATTAAGGGAAGCTGAATCTATAATTGCAAAAAAAAAGATTCATCCACAGACCAGAATTGCTGGTTGGAGAGAAGCCACAAAGGCTGCAAGAGAGGCTCTCTTGAGTTCCTCAGTCGATCATGGTTCTGATGAAGTTAAGTTCCACCATGATTTGATGAATATTGCTGAAACAACATTATCCTCAAAACTACTTACTCATCACAAAGACCACTTTACCAAATTAGCTATAGAGGCTGTTCTCAGACTAAAAGGTTCTGGTAATCTGGAGGCCATAAATGTCATCAAGAAGCTTGGAGGGAGTCTCGCAGATTCCTATTTAGATGAAGACTTTCTGTTGGATAAAAAAATTGGAGTAAATCAACCAAAGCGAATTGAAAATGCCAAAATTCTTATTGCAAATACTGGAATGGATACAGACAAAATAAAGATATTTGGTTCCCGGGTAAGAGTTGATTCTACAGCAGAGGTTGCAGAAATAGAACATGTAGAAAAGGAAAAAAATGAAAGAGAAAGATGAACGTATTCTCAAGCATGGAATAAATTGTTTTATTAACAGACAGTTAATTTATAATTATCCTGAACAACTCTTTGGTGCTGCTGGTGTCATGGCTATTGAGCATGCAGATTTTGCAGGTGTGGAACACCTAGCTCTTGTTACAGGTGGTGAATTTGCCTCTACTTTTGATCGCCCAGAACTGGTAAACATTGGAAGTTGCAAACTTATGGAAGAAGTCATGATTGGAGAAGACAAACTCATTCACTCTTCTGGGGTTTCCCTGGGTGAGGCTTGTACAATTGTTTTGTGTGGTGCCATTCAACAAACCTTAGATGAAGCAGAAAGATCTGTGCATGATGCTCTTTGTGTTCTTGCCCAAACTGTGAAGGATCCTAGAACAGCTTATGGAGGAGGCTGTTCTGAGATACTGATGGCTGATGCTGTGACACAGCTTGCCAATAGAACACCAGGAAAAGAAGCAGTTGGAATGGAATCCTTTGCTAAAGCCCTGAGAATGTTGCCAACCATTATAGCTAACAATGCAGGCTATGACAGTGCAGATCTGGTAGCCCAGCTCCGAGCTGTTCATAGTGAAGGCAAAGTAACTGCTGGAAGGAAGGTACCACTGGAGATATGGCAATACTGGGTATAACGGAAAGTTTTCAAGTGAAGTGACAGATTCTTGAGTGCAACTGAAGAAGCAGAGGTGATTCTGCTTGTGTATAACATCATGAAAGCAGCACCAAGGAAACGTGTTCCTGATCACCATCCCTGTTAAGCATTCCCATGTGCTGCTGTTATCTGGATCAGTTTATAGCAAAGTTGTGTTTGAAAGACTTCAGCTTCTTAAAGAAGACTGTGGAATTGATTTTTATCTGTACCCATTATATCCTTAAGTTTGGACACTTAGCTGAACTTGTTTAAACGTAGGTCTAATTTATTTGCTATTTGATTTTTCATACAATTCAGTTCATATAAAAGTTCACTTCTTATATTGTCATTAAAATAAAAAGCAGTTACGTAAGAGAAAAATTAAAAAATAGAATACTCTGACCTTAAAGGTGAAAATAGGGCAATTATTAAAAGATCAAGAAGGGCCAAATGTAGATCATTTCAGTATGTAAGAGAGTTGGCCATAATTATGGCCTGAGGGAAAAGAGAGTACAATAATTGCATATACAAAACACATATAAGATTATTCATGGAGTGAATTGAAGCCATGGGACAAAATCAATGGAAATAATGGTGTCTGAATTTCTCCATATGCCTGAAGGAATGGGTAAGAGAACTGTAGAGTCAGCGTTGGTTATGAAGTGATCATGCTATGGTAACCTTGTCTGTGATTGTTTATAGCATTTATTTGGAATCATGACTCATTTATTTAGTAAAAATTTATTGAAGACATACTGTGTCACAAGGGCTAATCTGGAAACTTTCACATTTGCAACCTCAGTTAATCTGAAGATGGATCTTTGATCCCAGAAAAAAAAGATTTAAGAATGCATCTGGAAGGCCAATTTGGACATAAACTTTAGGCAAAGACCTCAAGGCTTCTTCTTGATCTGTATAGCCTGAACTGTGTGCCAGCTATAGGATAAAATATGCTATTATTTTGATATGTGTCAATGTGGTTCTGGAAGATTATGTGGAATGCTCATGTTTTGTAGCCTTAGGTCACAGTAATTGCATCTGATGTAAAGATTTAGACTTACAGCTTTGAAAACTATAGGTGCCAGCTTTGTCAGGCTAGTCCTAGAAAGCCAATCCATACTGGCAAGATGTGTTATAAAACATAGAAACCTACAATGAATAATGCATGTACTGTAAAGATGAAGGCCAAGGATTCTCAATTTAGGATCATAATTCTTCCCAAGAGGTCATAGTCATCTTCATATCAGATTTAATTTGAGCATGAAATTAGAAAGTTCCAGTTTATACAGGAAATTTCATTTTGATCATGTTGGAACAGTTAGAATACTTACGAACTTTTTCATTCTATTCTTTTAAAAAGAAATAACACAGCTGTGTGGTGAGAGTATTATATCCAACACTGTTTAGGTTACATAAAATTCTTCTTATTCCAACACTTTTCAATGATCAAAGAAAGCAATTTAGGTTTTGAGCTTTTCCCTGCTATATTTATTTACATAATGGTTAGTCTATAGGTTTCTTTTAATATCAACCAAAGTCTGTTATTACTGACCTTTTGCCTTTTTTCTGTGTCTCCTGTATTTCTTTACTTCTCTGTTACTAGTCAGTATCTTCACTTCTTTACTGTCATTAAATCTGCTAGTGATATTCATTTGAAGGACTAAATGATTAACTATTGTCAGGGAATAAAAATTTTCCTCTCCCTACTTGTTTAACGGTTTGGGGCAACCAGATCAATCTGACAAAAAACAGATTAGCTAGAGGAAAAAAACCCCAAAATTTATTTATATGGGTAAGGAAGAACACACAAGTAGCTAAATGGTTAAAATTAGTGGCTTATATAGCTAATTTATAATTGGAAATGGATGAGGAAAAGGCTTCAGTGGTAAGAATATATTGGGTTTCTTTAGGAAAGACAGAGAGAACAAATGGAAAATAAAGTTTGTAATAATATTATTTATGCAGGTGCAAATAGTTCTCTATTTTCTTCATGGCCATGAAAACTCCTCTAGAGAGGGGATTTGTAATGGTTGAATTCTTTTGGGAGTTTCAGTTATTAGTTAGAAAAGAGAAATTCAGCTTATCTTTGTAAAAAGGTTTATTCAGAAAAAGTGTGTGTTGTACCTTCACAATGGTATATTTTTGATGCCATTATTTCCTCCATCTGAAATTATGCTAGAAATCTCACAAATAAGGGACTGAGTTGTGTGATTACCTCATAGGTCACTGATCCTGTCTTCCAGTCCTGGAAATAGATCCAGTTCTGTCTCATTTCAGAAGGCATTGGTGAAAGTTGGGGTAAAACACACACAAAGTTAGACCTTATCTGATGGGAGTAATCAGTTCTTTAATGAAGAACGTTTCCGTGGAAACAAAATAAAAACAAAGATTAGTGGTTGGCGCAGACTATAACTCAGTGGTTTGGTTTGGTTTTTGAGTCCAGAGAGAAGTCCATTGAGATGTGTAGATATTGAGCATTAAGTGTGAAAACATGGTAGGATGAAGATGATAGTGGGAATTATAGTTTATTCCTGGAGCAGAGTATGGAAAATGCAGATGATTTGGCCAACTTTTGGAGTGGCCACTCTCTGGTGATAAAGTCTTTGAAATTATGTCAAATTGTCCAGCTTCTGCATGCAGAGCTTCAGGAACAGGGCAGTTATGGTTCTCTGTGATGACATCAGGAAAGCGGCACAAATTGGGAATATTAACTACTGGCAATAGGCACAAGACAACAGGATCAAGTTTACAAAGAAGTGAAATATCTCAAACACTAAACAGGACTAGAATTTGGTAACTTACAAGTGTGGGCTATGGTTTCCACTGAAACACAACATTTCTCTCTACCTCCACCTCAGCTTTAATAAAAGATAATTAAAATATAATTGCTTCTGTTTACTAAATGTGTTATCACATGGCCTGCTTATTTACATAAATGCAGAAAAGTAGTAATTTTTCCATAGATGTATTCAAGGTTGTTTTGCTGAAATTTTTACAGGGAATCTTGGATTGGACTTTTAAGAGCCATTTGAGGTTAGGAATCCAACCCAAGAACTCACTGTTAGACTTCACTTGTAGTACTATAAATGTGGAGGAATTCTCATCTTCTTACAGTCCTTCAAATGCCCTAAGGTTCCTAGATCTTCCAGAAAATAACCTTATTCATTAATTTGTAATGCTGATGTTGTAATTTGGATCTGAAATATTTTCCAAAGAATATTAAATCTCAGTCCCCAGCCCAGGGTGTTACTGTGGAGTGGTGGTAGTTTTAAGAGTGAGACCTAATGGAAGGAAGCTAGGTCTTTAAGAGTGTGTCCTTGAATACTGGGACCGACCGTGACTCCTCTTCCTCTCATTCTCTCTCTCTCTCTCCCTCCCCCCCATCTGTCTGTCTGTCTGTCTCTCTCCTCCTGACTGCTATAAGGTGAGCAGATCTGCTTTACCATGCACTCGTACCATGATTACTACCTTGCTGCAGACTCAAAGGAAAAAGGGCACAGTGACCTGGGACTAAAACCTCTGAAATTATGAGTCAAAATAGACTTTTCCTTTTTATGAGTTAATTATGTCAGATATTTTGTTGCAATGATGAAAAGTTGACTATCACAACTGAAAAACTATAATGCAGGTACTAGGGCATTTTTTTTCTCAATAGGACAGTGTAAGTATTGTTCCCATAAATTTATCCTTAGTTTTCTAAAACTCCCTGTTCATATTGGATTCTATGAACATCATTCTCAAATATGACAGTCAAAGTCAAAGACTTGGTCTACAGCCATTATTTTTAGTTATGTCCTGTTTCATACATTGAATGTGTCTCCTAAAGTTTGCATGTTGGATATTTGATACCTTACATAGTATAGTTGAGAAGTGGGACTTTAATGGAAGGTATTTGATCATTAGAAGCATTTCCTGCATAAAAGAGTTAAAGCTGGAACGGGTTGTAGGAGTGAGCTTGCTTCCTCTTTTTCTCACTCTCTCTTTTTTTGTTTTTGTTTTTTGTTTTTTTTGGTGGGGAGGGTACCGGGAGTGGAACTTGGGACCTTGTGCTTGTGAGGCAAGCAGCGGCACCAATGAGCTAAATCCCCAGCCCCTCTCACTTTCTTTTTGTTCTTCTCCCTTCTGTCACAGTATCATGATAAAGCAAGAAGGCCCTTGCTGGACACTGGCTCCTCCGTCTTGGACTTCCCACTATACAAAACTCTGAGAAAATAAATTTCTGTTCTTTATAAATTAGTCAGAGCTAGGTATTTTGCTATAGCAGCACTAAATGGATAAAAATATCCATCTAAAAAGAGGACAGATTCATATTGAACTATATTGCCATGAAATAAATATGCTCACTAAGACTTTTCAAGTTCTGGAGAGATCAGGTAAGGAAAATTAATGTTTTATTTTTGTTCATAAAGTTATACTCTAAAAATTTTTGTGATTTCCAGATATTTTAAGAGAAAAGAGAGTTTCCTTATGTTCAGAAAAATTTTTTAAAGAACCAGCAATATTCCCAGGAAAAAGTCATAAGAGAAATCATAATCATTCTTTATCAATTCATTCAGTCTCACATAATTAATTCTTGTTCTGCTTGAATTTTTGTTAGAGGTTTTATGAACATATCAGTATCTCCATTAATTCTGATGCTCAGTGGTATGATCTTAAAATTGCTCAAGTAATGTCATCAGAAGCCTGTACCCGGGAGTGTCTGTCATAATCCTTTCCATGACTCTCTTTTGTTGAAGGCAAAATATTTTGGTCTGCACCTGACTGCAAGAGGTTTCAGGAAATCCTTAACTGTAGACATTTTAAGCATTTTGCTATTCACAAAGAGTTACTGTTCCACTCTGATGATTTAGCCAAGCTTTGGCCGCCATGGTTGAAAGTGTTTAATCTTCCCTGCTCTTTTACAGAGTGGCACTTCATACTCTCAGAGGAAGCTGGAAAAGCAGCCCATCTCAAAATAAGTAAATAAATAAAATCCTAATTTAAAAATCCATGTCAACCTTTTGATTACACTTAGATTAGTAGCTTATACCCATGTAATGTAATTTAGGAAATGTTAAATATCGCTTTTCATTGAGCAAGCTTTCCCACTCCTTGGAATTTAGCCCAATAAATGAATCTAATATCTTTTTGTTTTTGTTTAACAAGGTGGGAGAACATGACCCTTAGGATTTTCTAGGGACTTTCTCAGAAATCTCAGTCTGTTGAGGTCAAGTAGATTTCATTTAGAATTTGATTTTAGAAAGCTGTCAAAAATGTCAAAAGGTTTGAGCACCTGATTAAATAGGCTCATTGATAACTGAAAAAATACTTATTCATTCAATCAAAATGACAACAGAGATTTTAAAAGTAAATGTAAAAAGTATATGGACGGGGGATTTAGCTCACTGGTGCTGCCACCTGCCTCGCAAGTGCAAAGTCCAGAGTTCGATTTCCGGTACCAAAAAAGAAAAAAAAAAAAGTAGAAAATTAGAGAAGCCTGGTAAAAAAAAAAAAAAAGTACGTATTTGTAAACATGAAAAAAGAACTAAACGCTTCAACATCAAGATGACTCAGTTCTCTTAGATGACTGAGAATATGATTAAGACAACACAAAGCACAGAACATTACTAAAACAAGGTCCAGAATCTTTGTTTCCCAGGTGAATTATGAAAAAAAAAAAAAAGGCAAGCATGTTAAATTTCTTATGAAAAGCAGACCAATCATCTGTCCTTTCAGCAAAGAAAGAAAAATGAATGCCGCATTCAGTTTATTATTGCTATTAAAACTCAATTATAGCTATCTTGACTACATGGGGTAAGTCTCTTTCCTCTTTCTCCTACTCTGGCTTTTTTCAATCTCTTCTTCAAATGAGCCCCTTACAATTTTCAAAATCCATTCAGATTTTTATCCTTCACTTGGCACTTTCTCATTCTGGACAATCTTCAAACACCTCCCAAGCAACTACTTTAGGACATGCTGACTGTCTTTTCTTCTTTAACAAAAACACATTCTATATTCCTTAATACCTACCAGAGAAATCCCCCTGTAGTTTTATTATCCCTAGTAGTTTTATTTATGTATATTGATTAGAATTCTTAATCCTTGCTAATGTTACTTTCTAGAGAAAATGGTGAAATAGATAATTGAAAATCGTAAAGCAGCATTCCATAATAGAATAGCATTTTAGTAAATACAAAATTTCATAATTGTTGGTGACATATGCTTCTTTATAATGTAATTCCTCAATATGGCAAAAAGAACATATTTATCAATAGACCCAAATATATTTAGCTTTTCTGTATAAAAAAGATGACAAAAATACATAAATTTATATTTAGTAATGTTTCAGTACTTTATCTCTTTTAGAAATGATGTAAATATTCAGTTAATATCTCATTTAACAGTATAACTTTAAGATTTCAAGTTACTAAAAAAGATTATGGAAACTAACCACAGATATATTACAAAACACAATTGTTATTAAAATAGTCTTTCATAACGACTTGATTTAGTCAGATCTGTGAATTTTATAATCTTAAACATCTCATACATATACACTTACTTGATGAATAAATTCAAGTAAAATAAAGTTGTTTATTTGCTTTATATTTATTGCTGACAACTTTGTACACATTCGTATTTTCATTAAACCAGTGATATCAATTTTTTTATATGCTAAATATTTTCCCAAACCACATGAACTTGAAAAAAGATTGATTTTCATATTTCTGAGAGCTTTATCTACTTAATTTGTAAGCAGCTTGTATTGTGTTGTTTTGCTGACATACACATTTGGAAGGAGGGAAGAAGAAAGCATTTATATTGGGAGTCTGCAGGTTTTATAGGCAAATATTGAGAGCTAGTTGTAAAGAGGGTTCAGAGGAGTCTGACTGAGGAGAGCTGAGGCCTGGAGAAATTACTGTCCAAATTGTTTTTCCTTTTTCTTTTTGACTATAGCATAGTGCTTCTTCTAATGTCCTTTCAGTATCTGAAAGGGTCATAAATTGAATAAGGAAAACTTTGTGGTTGGTAAGATAGATGAGTAGGATTTGAGTTACTCTTGAGTCCTGTTTCTGTTTTTGCAAAGACTGGATTTTTGAGGCAAGAATTATTGATTTTAAATCCTTTTTTTTTCTTGCTTTCTTGTAAGCTATTTTCAGATAATTGGGTGGCAGCCTCAATGATAACATTGACCTGCCAAGCCCATTTTAAAATCCGTTTATTTCTTTACATCTGGCAGAAGATTTCCAACTAAGATGAAAATCAAAAGATTCATATACTCTGAGACTCTTGGATTTAGAGGAGTAAATTGTGACTTTGATATGTGTGCAGCAATCATGTGACAACGACTTTGTCATGCACTCTCTCCTTATGATATACAGTTGACTTTAGCCCAGTTAACCTCCAGGAAGATGGCTCCTGAAATAGCTCTTATTGGGCCCTGCATATCAACCTCCAAATGGGCCAATTTCTAATTATTTACACAGTTGTCTAGAAGAGGGGATGGCCATTTGTTTTCTTGGTGAGGAGGAGTACCCCCTCCTCCAGTGGCCATCTGGCTTGTTGCATGACTACAGAGTAACTGTGGGTGGGAGAGTTTATGGTTGGTGAAAGCTTCAACTTTTGTTGTAAATCTGATTTCTGCTGTTTAATTTTGTCAAGAGATTCTTTGGACTAACTGCAATATTTTTTTCCTTTTTTCATTTTGATCTTTTCATACTACAATAGGCATTTGCTTAGGGTGAAGCTTGTCTAAAAGACTTTTTAAATATGAAAACTTCTCCAAGTCAAATGATCTGTCAGCTAGCCATTGATGATTTAGTCTCTCTAAAGGTGTATCTGTTCTGAAATGTGACTCAAAATGTCATGTTTTGAGTTTTTGTGTCTCTTGACATGAAAGGGTCCATGGACATAAGAGGCATCCCTCAAAGGGAGAAGAAGACATAGCTCCTAAGATTCAAATTCACACCTAAAGATGGCTAAAGAGGGGAAAGAGTACTACATGAACCCCCTGAAATTTGGCAGTGGTTGATAGGATTCCAGCAACAGAAGAGGTGCTCATGCTACCTGGACTTCTGACTGGCTAATTACAAACCCTTAGCACTTAGAGCCCAATGTCTGCCTCCTCATAAGTACAGACCCAATAGTCTGTGCCCCCTGGTGGGCAGAAAAACTGAGAGAAAACTTTCTCACTAAATCCAAGCCAAGATTTCAGAAGACAATCAAGACTCAGTGTTTATCCAGGAGAGAAAAGATCAATCATGAGAATCAAACCAAGAGTCACAATACCCAAAGAATTATTTATGACTGTTTGCTCCTGGTAATCTTTAAAAGAAGAGACAGAAAGGGGATTACTGCCTAAACTCCACTGGACACCTAGCAGAGACCAGGACATCCACTAAGACTGCAGGTCAGAGGTCCTCAGATCTCAGCTCCAGCCTCCAGAGTGATTGGCAGGGGTGGTGGTGTTTGTTCTGCCCAATTATGTTCTTGGCTTCATTAAATTGGCATAGAAACAAAAAAGAAAGTTTATTTGTATTTCTGTGGAAGCACACAAAAGAGGTGGCTCACTGAATGACTAAAGTCAGGGGCTTAAATGTGAAAGGGGGCAAGAGTAGGCTCATATGGGAAAAACACAAGAGCTTCTCTAAAAAAAAATACATGGATTCTTAGGGGAGCCAATGGGAGATAAGGAAGTTTGTTATTATATCTGTTTATTCTCATGTTTTTGGTCTTTTCTCATTTTCTCCATGGCCATAAAACCCTTCCAGAGTTGATAGCTGAATTCTGGGAGTTTTTACCTTTAGGAAGATAAAGAAAATTCAGAAAAAGACTCCTCATCATGGTCCATTCTGGATACCTCCACTATAATCTCATTAAGGCAAGTACCCTACTTAACTTCTGATTTGCCCTGTGCATGATGTAAGACATCATTCCTGAAAGTCTCACAACTAATGCCTGTGTATTATTAAATGTAGCACATGTATGTATTTTATAAACCATGATATTTTAACTATTTAGTTTTTGTAATTATGTTTATTTTTAAAGCTTTATTGCTCTAGGAAATACATAGAAGAAATCAGAAACTCCAGCTTACATTTCAGTATCTTACACATTTATGTGATTTTGAGTCTCTGAAACTATTTTCCTCAGGCCAAATGAGGACAATATTAGCCTTATAGGATTGATGTGATATAATGAGCTTAAGAAAGTGAAAGAAGTTGGCAGACTTTTTGTTGCACAGTAGATGTTCAGTAAATTTCAATTGACACTAATTCTAGTGAACTCCTTATAATAGCAGTAAAATACCCCATTTGCCTTTCCCCCTTTTCCATCCAACTTTTCTTACTTTTAGCATAATTTAATCACAGCAGAGATGCAATAGCTTATTCTTCTTTTCACTGAACTTTATCTGATATATCTTTATACTACATTAACACCATGTTGTCCCTTTTAAGGTCACTATGCCATGTTGTCACTAAAAATCAGCCAAGTGGAATCACACAGTCATTTGCAAGTGGTAGATATTTGTTTGGCAAGGTGGAAGCTTATACTTTTAGATCATAAATTAATGGCTAAGTTAATCTTCCTTTTTTAATTAAGAAGAGTCAACCAAGCATAAATGTTGATTAAACAGATGATGGTACTGAATGCAGCATACAGATAATATATGTTACATAAATTACTTACCCTGTATCTCTCCATGAGGAGTAAAGAAGGAATCAAGGTGATTATCTGAAACAGATAGGCATAAAAATCTATCAAAGCATTTTTTACCTCCAATAACCACCTCCATGAGTTTTTGCATAAATGAACTGTTCAATTATTTCAATGTTATACTTATTCCAAAATTTCAAAATGCCTATTTTCCCTTTCACTCTTATATACACCTGAACATTGAGAAGATACACTGAGTAGCCAGCTCTTTTGAAGAGATTCTGAGAATAATGCCAAATTACAAAAATAAATTTCTTGTTATTTCCATTATTTTGGGTGGAAATTTTGCTGTTTACTCTTGGTCATTAGTTCTTAGTTTTAGGAAAAACCTCAGTAACCACATTCTAACTTACTTTTATAGTGTGTAAATTCATCTGCTCTTGCCACAAATAGGTTATTTTAAGAGAAATATCTCTGTTGAAGACTTTATCAGGTTAATTTGCAGCTAAAGTTCAGTGATGAAAGTGAGCTCTCTGATTCGTAGTCTCTCTGCTTGAATTCAGGCACCTGTTAACCTCTGAATATCTTTGCTTTTTCTCTCTTTATCTTTCTACTAGTCTTATAATCAAAGAGGAAAGGGATATAATGTTTATTGTCTAAATGCAAGCATAACTCAAATCCTTAATGAGTTGAAAACCTAAAGAAAAGGAATAAAGCGGAGGCATGTCTTTCCTCTCAAAGAACAAAATGGCTAGTGCTCCATTAACTTTGTATTCTACTCCATTTGGTAAGCACCCTTCTCCTCTTGCTTTCTCTGTTTATGTTCAAACATCTAAATGCATTTATCAGATTGTTTTTAGAGTCTGCCTGTGAGCATAGGAATTTGCATTCACTTTCAAAGATCACAGCATCTTGTTATAGAAAACATTCACACTGCTATGCAAAACAGCAGTCTATACTTAAAACATATACGTGTCAGTTGAAGTCGAAGCTCTAAAATAAGGAGGACATCTGGTCATACTCCTTGTGCTTCCTAGATTTCCACAGTGTGAAAACTATGGAAAATTTCCTTAGCAAAATCCAATACAACTACAAAGTACAATGAAACCTTGCTAATTGACCACCAACTGATTAAAAAATATAAAACAACCAGAGTATTGAAGTTTAGCATCATCATTCACATAATGCATACTTAGTTGAGTTTAGAAATATGACTTGAGATTAAATGAGCACTATTTTAAAAGGACTTTTCCACAAACCTCCATAATGGTATGCACTATTCTAATAAATTTTTAATTAATTAATGACTTTTTAAAATTTATTAATGACTTTTCATTACTTGAGAGCAGATTTCTCCTTCCAAGCTCAACTAGGTCAGCTCATATTATTAATGAAGGTTTCTTTTTAATCATACATTCAATTTTTAGTCAAGGACATTATTTTTCCAGTTACTTATGTGACTTCTCTCTTTTCCTTTAAGTTCCCACTCAAATATCACTTAGATAGTACAACATCCTCACTCTACTCCAGGCACAATCTGCCCTTGTTTGTAGCTCTCACCAGCCTTGCTATTTTTTCTCTTTAACTTTTACCACCCATTTGACATAGTATGTGTTTATTGGTTTATCTCTGACCCTCTACTAGAATATAAACTTTATGAAACCAGGGAATTTACTGGTTTTGGTCATTCTCTTTTCTTAGCATCTGCAATATATCTGGGCATATTGAAGGCACACAATAAATGTTTATGAAGTGAAAGAACAAATGGGATTTCTTGATTCTGACGCAAAAGAAATTCACCAAGGAAAAGAAATAAATTGATGAATAACAGGTTCATTGTTAATACAATCAGAAAAGGACCCTCTTTTTTCATTGGTTTGTCTCTAATCTATTTGTTGTATTTTTGGCTGGGTTTGGAATGTAGGCATTCAGCCAAAAGGCTGCATGGTGACTAATGAGATAGAGATACACATCTAGCCCAGCAATATTCATACATTCTATATGCATTCATTTTTCTATAGTGACATTTTAATATATTTTGGTGAAGATATTGCCAAGATAATGAAGATATGTCGAGTAAGCATTGAAAATGATGAGTCATTTTTTCCATTAGCAAAGACAAATACAGGTGTGTAATATATGTAGAGCATTGAAAGTAGGAAAAGAAAATGAGAAAATACCAATGAAAAGAAATTAAAGCTCTCCAGTAATTGAAAGAAAGGCAAAACTGAAAACATAAATCTCTAGAATTAGCAAGCTTTTATCCCAATGTGGAGTTATGGACCAATGGTTTTCATGATGTGATTCATCTTGAAAAAAATCTCATTTTTATTGCTAAGTGGAGTTCATAGTTTAGTGAAAATTTCATCTTCACTCTAACCAAATGAGCCAAACTCTGAACCTCTATATTTTGAAATGAGGAATGAACTATTTCTACTTTACTTGTGAGATTTTAAGCATAATATCAAGGAAGGAAGTCACAGCTAAGGTGAAATCTTGGTAAATTTTCACTAGATCTCAGGCTATATACTGAAATTACTTTATAAAATTACATTAAATAGCATAAAGACTATTTTATTTAAATTTAGACTTTGTCCAAATGGCTGAGAGTACATCAACCCCCTCACAATAATACAGTCATGATGATCAGACCAAGGGTATATGATAATGAATTATATTCAAAAGACTCATAGAACAAGGAAGGGAAACATCTGGACAGGCCATTTTAAAACAGGACCCAATCTGAATTAATCTTCAAAGATACCAGGATAGGTATTAGACTTTAAAGGACAACTATCATTAATCAATTTTTTAAAAAATTGATTATAGTACAATACATTGCACTAGAGTATATACACTAATACTGGCTGTACAATAGCAAAATTGGGGCAAATAGTTTGCATTTCTTGTTCTAAGAGATTTGATGAATAAAATGAACCCAGCTATTTTATGGGAAGGATGGGTAATCTACCTGAATGGTAGGTTAGGAAATATGAGCTAATAAAAATTATATTCATATAGTGTAGGTTATATTACACTTTTTGTTTACCACATATTTGGTTCTATATATTATACAGTAAAGTTTTACCTTAATCTTTTTAAAGACAGACTCTATGATTGGGCTATTTTATTCAATCGCTAAAGAGTTGATGTATAATTCTTCTGGCTGGAATGTGTACAACAATCATCCATTATAGTCATTAAATTAATTGTGTCAACTTGATTGGCATGGGAACTGCTCAGAGGATTAGTAAAACATACTTCTGGGTGAGTCTGCCTGAGCCATGAAAGACATGACTTTGAGTAATATATATGGTCCCTGGCTCCTTCCTCTCCAGCAATGTTACCTCATTTTCTATCCAGTCACCATAAACTGAGAAACTTTGCTCCACTATGCCCTTCTACTGTGAGGTTTCTGCTCTGGAACCAGCTGACCATGGACTGAATGCCCTGAAACCATGAGCCAAATTTAACCTCTCCTCCATAAGTTGTGAGTGTAGGGTATTGTGTCCCAGAGTTGGGGAAGGTGACTAATACACTCCTTATCTGCAGTTTGGCTTTCTGCAATTTCAGACCATCATGGTCTGAAAATATTAAATTAAACCTTCCAGAAAGAAACAATTAATTGATTTTAAATTGTACATCATTTTGAGTAGCAAGATAAAATTTCACACTTTCCTTCTCCATTCTATACAAAATATGAATCATCCTTTTGTCCAATATATCCATACTGTATAGATATATCTCTTGATACCCATCTATTGATACCTATCTATTGATAACTTAGTGGCTATCTTGGTTATCAGATTAACTATTGTGGTGCCATAGTAATTGTATCAAGTATCATCTATGTAATGGTTTAATAATAAGTCACAAAGCTTATGTTATTCATCTTATTCCATCTTATCATCTAAGAACGTATCATCTTACCAGAAGAAATTTGACTACCGTATAGTAAGATTTTGAAAGAGAGACACCATACTCATAACTTTAACTTTTGTTACAATATGCTGCTCCAACTATTTTATTTTGTTATTATTTACTGTTGCTAATCTTATCTAATATATAAGTTAAACTTTATCCTAGGCATGAATATATAGAAGAAATGTAATATATATATATTACATTATATACAAATATATATGATTGAATAGTATTCTTGGCTTCAGGTATCTACAGGGCTTCTGGGAACATATTCCTTACAAATAAAGGGGGCTACTATAGTCATAGAAGTAGATGTGTAAAAATGGAAGCCAAAATGTGGATGTGTTGCATTGTCATGATTTTTATTGAGCTAAGATTTAGCTGCTTACTATAATTTCAAATGATAACAGCTACTTAGATGGTCTTCTGTTGAAAATTTGTCTGCTCAATCATATGAGTGAGGAGATTAAAGCTACAAAGCTGAGTTAGTAGACTTTACAAAACTCAGCAAGTAATGTTGTCATACTCAAGAGGAATGTATTTTTAAGTCTAACATGATTGTTATAAGTCATGAGGTCACCCCCTTGAGAGAACTTTATGTATCTTGCATACAGGTCTCTCAAATATTTTGTAGATCTACCCAGGTTTTGTTTGGTTTGGTTATTTCCAGAAAATGACAAAGACACAAACTGACATAGGAAGATACCACTTGGCTCAAGCTCTATTCAATACTGCATTTCCCCTTTCTGAAGTCTGAATTCATATCAACTTGTTAAGTTCCAAAAGCAAACCTAGACCAAATAATGACCTGAAATAAAATACACATTCAGAAAACTTATTCTTTTATCAAGTAGCAAAACTTTTGTCAAGGTGTATAGAATAAGTTTTCTAATATGATATTTAATCAATGTAATATCTCTCTTCTTTGAGCTAAAATTAAATTATTGAAATGATATATACAGAATATAGACAGAAGAAAACATATAATTAGATCTGAGTGAACGTCCAACATAATTTACTCTAACAGTGACATATGAAAAGAAAAAATAAAATGAAGCAATATAAAGGGTTGTTTTCCTTAAATACCATCTGTTATTTTTGCTTGAATTAAGCTCAGTGCTCTAAAGGTTATGGATGCTTACAGTAATTAGTATCATTACGGGAAATGTGTTACTTATGTATTGGATTTCCCTGGTTATACAACAATATTAGTCCATTTACATTGCTACAATGAAATACCTGAGGAAGGCTACTTTATAAAGAGAAGGGATTTAATTTGGCTAATATTCTGGAGGAAATACTCAAGGGGTTGCATCTGGTGATGGCTTTCCTTCTGACAAGTTTCAGAGGCAGACCAGAGCATCACATGGCAAGAGACAAGAGTGTATACATGTGTGTCTGAATGTCTGTCTGGTCTTTCCCTCATCTTAAAAAAAATTACCAGAATTCAAACATTAGGGCTCCATGCTAATGAACTTAGCGGATCCTCATCTTTTCCCAAAGGCCCTGTGTCTTAATACTATAATTGGATTAAGCTTCCACTCTGTCACTAAATCACAATAAAGAGTAAATTTCAACACATGGGGGACACTCAAACCATATCCAAACCACAACAACAATTACAGAATTTTAAATATTCTCTTTTGTCAGATATGTGACTTAATTTTTTGGTCACTCTATTATGTAGAAAATGAAATATTGCATTCTCAATTACTTTCTCTCAATTTCAAGTAAAATTGAAGCTTGTTTTGTACATTTTCTAGGTAATTGTTTTTTATATAAAATATATAGAGATTTTGAGGGAACTTGGCATCAAATTATTATGAAATATCTATAAATTCTATTGATTTCTCTACCTGATGAAAACTAGTTTTCTTTTTAATTATAAGATAATTACATTCCCTTCCTTAAAGGGGAGCTAACATGTTTCAATTAATCTTATATACTGTATAACTATGAAAACATTTTTTGTACATTTTCCATTTTGCATTTTTCCACTCTTTGCTCATCACTTTTAGCATGGCTAAAATATTCCTTTGGAATATTTGTTTTGGAATATTTGCTTGGAATATTTGTAATCTTTAATTGCATGCCATGTAGTTGGAAATATTTTTTATGGAAGTCTCCAGATATAGAAAGTCTCTGTTTTAATTTACGATTAAAATGAAAAAACTAAAGATTCATGTTTCTTATGTTTTGCTTTTGTAATTTTTTTTAAAAATTGCACTTAAAGGAAATCAAGAAGGAAGAGTAAATGTCATTTATACATAGATCAAAGCTACCCAAATTAGAGTTTTTCACCCTGACTAAATCCCAGTAAAGTAAAGAGTATTTGATAATTCTCAAGACTGTTGCACACAGCGGTGGTCTGGCATGAACTTCATCAGGGTCCAGTGCTGTCCCTGGAGACTTTGGTCACTGTTGGAGATTTTCACCCAGTTAATTTATCTACTGTAATGATGATACTAACATTAACTGTGCACTCAATATGTACAAAGTACTTTATACAAATTAGCTCAATTAGGACAAAAAAAACTCTTCATGGTTGGCACTATTATTATCTCTGTTTCCCAGATGAGGAAATTGAAGTAAGATCTGGGTTCTGGGGAGGCAAGTGACAGACCTGAACTGTGCAACCTTGGCTTAAGATAAGTCCGTGCTGGCCAGGGATTTAGCTCAGTGGTTTTGCCACCTGCTGCGCAAGCACAAGGACCTGAGTTTGATCCCCGGCACACACAAAAAAGATAAGTCTGTGCTCCTGACCCCAACCCAAAGAAGGCAGGCAACTGCTAAGGTCTTCCTTGGGACTATCATAAAGGACAAACTTCATAAAGAAAGGACAGAGTATAAATGAAAACTCTGACTCTATAGACATAAAAGTGAGACCAGATGGTCCTTGCCCTATGCCAAGCACTGTACAGATATCAATTCATTTAATCTTCATAGCATCACTAAGAGATAAGTCCTATTTTTATTTCAACTTACAGTTGTGAAAAATGAGATACAAAGAAACAACCTGCCTATGACTACTATAGCGATAGTGACAGGCTATGAACTCAGGTAATCTTATCTAGAATCTATACTCTATCATTATGAAACATTATGTCCTGTTACAGAAACTCAAGACTTTAAGTGATTTGTGAGCAAATTCAGGTTATGGCAGCCAAGTTTAAGAGAAGGAAAAAAAGCATATGAAATGCCTTGGAAGTTAAAATTCTACAAAAAGGGAAAAATAAATAAAAAACTATCATTGACAGTATTAAATAAGCACTGTATAATAATCTACACTTATGCTCTCAGTTTAGATACTACTTGTTATGGGTTAAATTGTGATCCTTCTATTATAATCTCTATTTTGAACTTCTAGTCCCCATTACCCCAGAACATGTCCTTATTTGGATATGAAGTCTTTGCAGAGGCCATCAAATTAAAGTGAGATCATCAAGGAGAGCTCTAACCCAGTTTGATTGATATATGTACAAAAAGAGGAAATTTAGGTACTGACAGGCATAGCAAGAAGGCAATATAAAGACATAGGGGGAAGAAGGCCTTTTACAAGCCACAGAGGCCTGTGTGTTAGCTTTCATCACTGTGACAAAATACCTGAGATAACTTACTTAAAAGGAGGAAAGATTTATTTTGGATCTCAGTTTTAGAAGTTTCAGTAGATGGTCACTTGCCTCCTTTGCTTCTGAGTCTGGGGAAGGGGCAGAACAACATGGTGTGAACCATATGGTGCAGCAAGCTGCTCATCTCATGGTTGCCTGGAGGCAAAAGAGAAACAAAGCGCTGAGGACCAATATCCCCTCAAGGGCACACCCACAATGACCTGACTTCCTGCCAGTAGGTCCCATCTCTTACATTTTCCATAACCTTGAATGGTGCCATGCTGATAACTAAGCAAGCCTTCAATACATGACTGTGGGAAACATTGAAATTCCAAACCATAAAAATCTGGATGGAACAGACGCTTCTCTTGCAGTCCTCAGAAAGAATCACCTTTACTGATAATTTTTTCAGATGTCAAGCCTCAAGAACTGTGAGAGAATAAATTTGTTTTTTTAAAGCCACCTAGCCTGTGGCACTTTGTTATGGAAGCTCTAGCAAACTAACGGATATTTTTAAAGTCAGCAAAAATTAATACCATACAGAAAAAACTGAAAACTAAAACAAAACAAAAAAAAACACCAACCCAACAAGAAAACCAGAAAGACCAATCAAATCCTCCAAACCAAGAAAAAAAAATATCTATAATTATATTACACACATAATATGTTGTATATATTATATATTACACAATACATTTTATGTGTATTATGCTCACACAGGAAAGTCTGGACAACTAGCCTTCAGAATTACATTGAGACTGGAGAGCTCCAGGAACTCAGGCAAGTTTTCCAAGTCTCTCATCATCTCTCCTTCTCACAGGCTGCATTAGCTCCTGTTTTTTTCTTTTGCATATGGTGTTTTCTCCATTTTTCTCTCACATGACTGCACCAAGGATTCCAAGGTACAGGTCTCCCTCCATAAGTTAGCAAATAATAACAAGTTTAAATCTCATTTCCAAGTTCATATGAGACTGAATACAATGAGTGAGACTTTAATTTCTCTTGCTGGGCATGGTGGCACATATATGTAATCCCAGCATTCTGGGAGGCCGAGGCAGGAAGATCACAACTGGGCAACTTTAAGATAAAAAGGACTGGGAACTACCTAAGTATGAAGGCTCTGGTTTTACTCCCCAGTACCATCAAAAATCACTCTAACTCTGCTACAATCAACTCTGGTCAATTTGGCAGGGCCATGTAGGTAAAATATGACTGCTAGAAACAAATATATTATGAAATATGACTTTTATGGGCCTTGGACACTTTTGTAGCTTTGTATCCTATCCTTCCTAAAATTAGAAAGAAGAGAAAAACTTCTAAAATTATGTGTTATGATTGCATTGATGTAATGATTATATATTAAAATACTTTGACATAATTAGGAAATTCTCATGTGCTGCTAAAATATTGTGGGCTACGGGGAGCAAGTGTATTGTGCCTAATGTGGCTTTTTTTAGAGGAAGAGAGAATCTATGTGTACAACTATGCTTTCTTATTTAGGCTTTTCAAGACCCTTTCCCCTTACTTTTTTCAGTGAAACATTTGTAACTTGTGTCGCTGATCACGATGTAATAATATCAATGCTGAAAAAATATTTTTTCTTGTCTGTTCCTCCATTTATATGCTATTCATATTTTTTTAAACTAAAAGGTGTTGATTTTTATCATATGATTCCCATAAGGCCTCATGGTTATCTCAGGAAAACTTATATTGTACAAGCTCCTGGACACTGCTGAGTAATTTCTCAAATCCTTTTGCCAAACACAATATTATATCCATGATAATTTCTCACTGACACATATGCCATTAACCCACTTTTTATAAGTAAAATAAAAATAAACAGTATGCAAAAAAGTAAATAGTATACAGTATATTGTATAAAGTATACAGTAAAATACTATATTCACTGGAAAATACTCTATCATGCTTTTAAGCTGAAATTCAATTGTGGGTCAAATTAAACAATAATAGAGGTGGACTTTTTGTCTTAGGGACATGTAAGGGGCTTTTAAGACTTCTTCAACTTCCCTAATAATTATGTGGTACTTTTATATCCTTTAATCTGTGCTGGCAAATATAGTATAAATGAAATAGCAAAGGCAGAATGACAAGTCTGCCGTTATTTTCTGAATTTCAAATCTAATAGGTAAGACATGTAACTCTACTGAGTATAAACATTACACCTAAGTAACTATTTCAGGGAGCTTTCAAAAGGGATTGGCATCATGTGATTTGAAATACAGTGAAGCACTCCTTTGGGGGAAAATTGTAGCTTTATAGTCTTGTGGGCTACAGAGGTAGCAGTACTTTCACAAGAAATTGGGTGGCTTACTTTGAAGAATCAAATCAAACTAAGTCTGCAAAATTCGACAGCAGCTATACACTGGAGCCTTTATCCATGGCCTATGTTAATATTCACCTGTTTCTCATGCCATTTGGGACTGTACCCACAAATGTGCATTATATTCACCTTGAGAACTGTCATGGCCAAGAGCAAGGGATCACTTTCTACACATTAGTAAACTAAGTATGAAAAGGTAGGGCAGGATAGTCACTGGCTTAAGGGCTGGAAACTATGATCATATTTCGGCCAGGAAATATGGCTGTGATGCAGAATTTTGTTTGTTGATTTGACTGGGTCACAGAGTGCCCAGATATTTAATCAAACTTTATACTGGGTATGTCTGTGAGGGCATTTGGGATGCAATTAATGTTGAATTGGTTAACTGAGTAAAGCAGATTGCTCTCCTGAATGTGGGCTAGCAATCGTCCAATCTTCATCCAACCAAACGAAAGACTCAATAGGATAATCAAAAAGACTGGTTGTCTCAGGAGTAAGAGCAAACTCCTCTTTGCTTGCTTTGAGCCGAGGTATTGATCTTTTCCCATCTTGAATCTTGAAATGAAACATAGGCTGTTTGGCTTTCATAGTAGAACTATGTGTTGGCCCTTTTGACTGCAGATCTGGGGTATAACCTCCATAACTAGTGTTTCAGTTACACATGTGTGTGAATGCACTCATACACATGCGCTCTCTCTCTCTCTCTCTCTCTCTCTCTCTCTTCTATTTCTTTGAGGAAACCTGAGGAATATAATGAGTACATATTAAGTAAATCTCAGTCTAAACTGCTTTGTAGTATATCAAATATTTACCCTTCATTATCTGGCCAAATGGAAACCAGCACATTGTAGACACTCAAAAGCATGTTTTACAAGGAGAAAAATGAAATAATAAAGGTTTAACTTCCATGATTGGGGTTATTTCAAAACAAAAGCTTTTATTCCAATATGGCCATCATATTTTGAAATCTGACTGGTTTAGAACATTCAAACTAGTGAGCAGTAGCAGACCTTTGTATGGTGAAGGGGCTACCACGAAAGGTTAAATTGCAGAAGGGGGCATCTGAACTAGGCAGGGGCTGGGCAAAGTTCTGAGGAACTTCACCACATATGGTGCCCCTGTGTCACCTGAAAGTGGGTGTGGTGCAGCCACCTGGTGCCATTTACCATTTATGAACTGGTAGATGGCATTTAATTAACCAAGGTGAAGCTGATTGCTGAGCTGAATGAAAGGGAGGCACATAGTGCGGTAGTGCCTAACGTGTCCTGGCACTCCATGTACAAGGACAGCGTATGGATCTTCCTGAAAGGGCTTTTCTGTGAACTGACTGAAGGATGTAGCCTTGGTGTATCTCTCCAGTAACGAGAGATTATTATCACTGATTTCATGTGGGCCATGAAGATCAAAGGAATACAATTTTGGCTGTTGACATTTTTAATGTAATCAAAATCAAGAAAAGAATTATCTGACTCTGCCATATAACCAAATACCACCCACCTTGGGACTCAGAGGTCATGCATTGCCATCACTAGAGAGCTGCTGAAGCAGGGCTGTGTGGCCGAGATGCTGGGGTCACCTTGTTTTGAAACTGGACTGGCCTAGAACTGGCCACCTTGTTTGGCTGAAGGTCTTGATAACAAAGTACTCAGACAACAACATAAGCAAGAATATCAGAAAAGAAATAAGACCAAAGAAGACAATTGTGAGAGTTAAAGACAAAGAGGGACAGAGAAGCCACCATTCATGCCAGCCAGAAACTAGATTTAAAAAGGGAAGAATGCCTCAGGTGGCTCCAATAAACAAACGAAGGTGAAGTCAGAGGCTAGAAGGAAGCAGAAATCCTAATGAAGTTGCCCTGCAGTTAAGACAGCTGCTGCAGGCAACAGATTCCTGCAGGGCACACAAGCACTTGGAGAGGTCTGAGTAGGGAAAATCCAGTCCTGAGTCCAGCTCTTTACCAGTCACACACAAGCAAGAAAGTGTTGTACAGCATCAAGGACAGAATTTGAAGCTCAGATGCATTTTAGCCAATCTGAAGACATAACTACACAAATTCTCCAATTCCAGAGAGCTCAGTTCACATCAGACTGCACTCTGATTAGATCCTCACATTTTGAAATACAGTATAACACTGAAAATGCTATGGGATGGAACTTCTGATTTATTTTGTTATTCCTCCCCATAAAGTACTTGGGGTAGAATTTCCTTAAAATATAAACATCTGTTTATTTTCTAGAGCTCTTTAAAGTTTGATGAGAGTTGAAATTACCTTGCAGGATTTGTATGGCTCTTTTTGTTAACTCGAAATCTTGATACTGAATACTTCAAGAGTAGTACCTTTCAGTGGTTCATCATGTAGTCACTCCCTTTCCATAGTATCCTGCTTTGATATTACCATTTTCTGTGTAACAGGATGTGCAAAAAAGTCAGAACCACTGGCTAGATAATCTCTGTAGTCTTTTATAGTTCTACACTTCTTAGGCCATGAGGGGAGAATTTCATCCAGCAAACTGAGAGTTTACTGCTGTTATATTGTCTAGGCTCTAAAATAAAAAAGGCTACTGCTCCTATATTACTTTATGTATCCATAGTAATGGAATCCTTCTCCTCCCCCGTTTCTTTTTAACTTTAGCTAATGATAAAGTCAAGCCAGAAGATATGAAAAGTAATTATCAGTTGAAATACATTACTAATTATTGTGGATTAAAAAGAGTAACCTCTGACGGCACATTCTTGCTATTCTCTCTATATGTATATACATTTAGATTAAATCTAAGAAAGCATACTTTTATTCTCACAAGAAGAAGTTTTATATGCCAGGGTTCTTGGGATATGTAAAGCAATATAGTGTAATTGGAAATACAAAGCATTTCCTGGATTCTGTTAATATTTGATGTTTCATTGATGAGAATTTCATTCCCATTTGCAATTTGAGATTCAGCATATAGACAGAACTGCATATATGAACTTGCAAAGGTTGCTACATAGGAAGGAAACCTTAAATTAACCTTTTGAAAATTGCCTGTCAATTTTACACATGAAAAAAAACCTCATCAAAGTTCTAATATGTTGAATAATTTTGAATAGTATTACTCAGACGAATGATACAGGACATCTACTTGGGTTAAAATATTTCTTAAAAACTAACCAAACCCCAATCTCTATTAGTTTTACTCTAATGTATACTAAAAATGCAAGTTCTATAAGCATTTACTTTTTGAAGAAAATTTCAATAGTAGGCATTTAGTGTGGATTTTTAAGCTTTGTTTTCTAATTGTAACTTTTCAAAAATTGATTTAAAATAGAAAAAAGTATTCTTCATCCATATATCAGTACATTACTGTCTTCATTTTTCCACATTTACTTCAACCTTTGCCCACAGTTATGCATATTTTACATTGTTGGAGGTCATTCACTTGTTTATTCATTTATTAATTCAAGAAATATTTCTTAAGTTGTATTAAGTACAGGTTACAAAAATAAATATATCATATTGCTTGACCAGAGGAGGTTATAATGTAGTATATGAGATGCACATGTAAATTAAATAAGCAATATTTAAGAGTGCTCTCAAATTAAAAGAGGCCAAGGGAGAGTAGATGGAGCAATGATGTGAGAAAAGACCTCGCAGGCAGGGATTCTGATAAGTGCACAATCTAGGGTAGAAACGTGTTGCTTAGTATGCCAGCACAGGACACCCTGCATACCAATGACAAATGAGGATGTTGCGAAAAGAAGTACAAGGCAATCTTGACATCTAGACAATCTATTGGAGTTCTTCTCACCCTACAGATTTGGAAAGTGGCAAAATAAGAAACATGGTTTTAAAAGAACACATAGTGGAAAGGTAAAAGGAGAATTAGGCTGGGAAGGAATTGAAAGTGGGGAGAGAAAGGAGGGAATCACAATGGTTTAAGGGCCTGCCTTACGTATGGCAGCTGGTGCAGGAGATAGAGAGGATCTCAGGATTGCAAGAGATGTTTAGGAAATAATTTTAAGGGGAAAGAGAAGACTTCCAGATTCCTAGCTGGAGAATACAAGAAGAGAAACAAAACATATGTGATTTGTTTGTTATTTTTCAGTTTCTGCTTCGATAATGAGAGGGGAGGAAGGTTAGAGGAAGTCAGAATAGAAAGAGTTGGCATAAAAGGTTGAGGTTATTTTGTCTCTTGTTGAAATCAATACAAAAAAACATAGTGGTACAAAATTGAACAATGAAGAAAGTATGGAGGGCCAGAGTGTGACAATTTATAAGAGTTTGAGAGAAAACACCAGATAGCCCCAGAGGGATGAACCTTAGAGACAACTATGGATGTTTTCTTCTGCTTATTTTGCATAACAATATACATCTTACCATACTTTTAATAGCCATTTAATATGCTATATAGTGAATGCAGCATAATATTGCAAACATGTAGAAATATTTTCCCCTTATAATAGCAGAGCATTCAGTATGCTTGTGCATATGTTTATTTTGATGCTGTTGTTTATATTATTTCCATAGGATAAATTCTTGGGAACTGAATCATTGGGTAAAAATATTAGTGTTTTTTTCAAGCCGTTTTTCATTCTTTGCACATGTTATCAGGAAATGGATCTGGTCTCAAATTTAGTGAGTGAAATAAAACAACAGAATTATGAACTTAAACTCATATCTCTGAGAGTATGATTGGATATGCTGTAATTCACTTGGTCTGAGGCAAAACACTTTTCTCTAATATCCACTTGAAATGAAGGTGGTTCTAGGGTGACATTCTCAGCAAAAGTCATCGCTTGGCTTCATAGTGCTCTTGCTTGAGTGGTACACTTATTTTTCTTGTTATTTGGAATTCTAATGGAAGAAAGCGAAGTATTTGTTTTATCAAAATTTAAGAAAGTTAAATTTTATTCTTAATTCTGTTAGTTGAAGGTGAAATTGCATCATTTGAAACTTCATTGATGGAGTCCTTGGTGGCTTCCTCAATCATTTCCCAGCTGAGCTACCTCGGATTGGAGGATAAGTGGGTTATATTTTTGATGTTGTGTGTTGATTTGGAGAAGTCAATTTGTTGTCCAAAACATGTGACATTAAATAACCATAGCTTCTAAACTGACGATAAGCCATAAGTGTCTAAATTGGAAGTAAGCCATAAATTGAATAACTGTTATAAAAGATAATTGTTTTATGAGAATATATAATTTTGGTTGAATCTATTATGTAAAATTCAGTAATTTGTGCTGAAATAAAACTAAGTCGCCTTGACAAGCCTAATATTGACTAGTTTACTGTCTCTTCCTGCCTGGTATTTCTGTTTTTCAGTTTGTACAAGAGGAAGAAGACACATGATATGTATCTGTTTCATGTGTCTGAATATGGTTCCACAGGGAAGACTTGATATAGCAGAAGCTATTGCTTTTCAGAAACCTTTCTTTCACATTGAGCAGCTGCCTTAATAGCCTTCATCTTGTTACATCACATGAGATATATCTCTGCAATAGGAAGAAAGACATAACTGAGCAATAGTTTTTGACTATAACAAAATTGCAAAGCCAAAAAACAGAGATAGATGTCCCTGCTGTTATATTTTTATGATATGTGACAGATACAAAATTTTCTTGTCCTAATTTTAAGGCATTCCTCTAACCCCCAGGCTCTTTTATTTTGTTTTGTTCAAATAGTCAAATTCTTTCTTTGCCAGAGTCTACAGCATTTTGATTTAATAATTTGAGCCCTTATCCAGAAGGCATCTCAAAGGATTCATTTATAAAAGTAGATTTCAGGGTCAAACATTCTGAAAGACAATTCAGTCCTTCCTTTTTTCTCATGCCCCTGTATGCAAATAAAGAGCTGTAGTTTATCAACGCTTAATATAATACAATATAAAGGGTAAATTATGTTTGTTTGTCTAATTGTGCTTAACCAGAGCACTAGGCTGGAGTCAAAGTAAAAGTTTATTTGTGAGATGAAGCAAGGTACAGCTTTTAGCCTCTACTATCCAAGTTAGCTGAGAACAGAGCTGATGATAATGTCTACACATTTCCCTGAACTCTTTCCTTCTGTCTTTTAGTCCCGAAGTTCATAGGCCTGCTAAAAGCAACAGCAGCATACTAACATGATACAATATTCAAGCTACATTTACATAATTGCAATGGATATGATTAATCCAAATTATATTAACTGCTCGTTTTACTGCTTATGGCTGATTGGTTGAATATACTGGTTGCTTTGGTACATTCAGGACATGATCCAAATTACCTTTTCATTTCATTTAAGGAGCTAGTCAGAAAAAACACACTTTGGTCTGTTGACACGCTAAAGGTTTACGTGATAGTCACTTGAATTTCTAAACAAAACTTAAATAGAATTGCAACATATATTTTGATGTTTTGCTTTGTTTGATTCTTTTACTCTTTAACTAAAAGCCAGTCTTTGATATAAATACATAGATGTTAGAAATATTTGAACTTAGGAATTTGGTTTGCTCAGTGGGTGAAAACTTTATATTTTCTCCTACAAAATATGTTCCAAAGGAATAACATGTAATAAATGTAATAATTGAAACTAACATAGGGGAAATTTAAAGCTCTTGATGCGATATTGGTGATTCCAAATAGTCCAACACAAGGAATATGCAATATTCCAGGAATGTGACCTTTCTTTTGTGACTTGGTTACTCCAGTGAGATGGATTTAGCAGAGCAGAAGCCTAGAGAAACCTCCCCTGATGTGTTTTGCCTCTGAGGCCTACTTAAAGCTATGTTTATGCTAGTAGGAAGCTTGAGTGACTGGGTCAGTTCTACAATGTTACCTGTTATTTAAACTTGGAGAAGTTTGATGTATCTAAATAAGTTTGAATACAGATTGGACTTGTAGAGGTAACTATTGGAGGCATAAAAGTACAGAGCAAAAATACATTGTAAGTAATTACTTGTAAGGACTGGAATTCTATTTCATTTTACTTTATATGTAATAAGTAATATTAAGAATAAAGATTTTACATTTTAGACTCTTTAACATAACCTTGTCATACAAATGAGCATGATCTTTGACTCAGCAATTTTAGTAATGGTTAGCCGAAAGCCTGTTAATTGCTGAAATATTGAGTGAGTGCCAATAACAAAGACTTCTGTTAAAACAATGAGGAATTTAGTAGGCAAAGGTTTCCCATGCTTTTTATTATAGTTTTCTTTCTACAATATATTTGACACATGTATGGCATGTTTCTTCAGCTTCTTGTTGGATTTTTTTCAAACAATGCTGTTCAATATTTATGTTGCCACTGATATAAGGAATAGAAGATCACTGTTAACATTAAAATATTGAAATTTCAGAAGTGGAGGCTATTATCATTTTCAATTTTTCTTTATGATGCAGTGTTTGTGATGTAGTGTTCTTACAATAGGAAGCACTTTTTTTGGGAAATAACTTCAGTGGATAGCAAATAATTTTTCACATAAAACAGACAAAAATTAATGCCATCTGAGTTAAGCTATTTAAAATATTAGTACAACAATAACTGTCCATTATACTGACTAACTAGAGCTTACCTACTTTTATTCCTATTGAAGTGATCTTACATTTTTTGGAGTAAGGAAGAATTTCTTCCCTTTTCTATTAGTTATGAATGTAAGTCATCAATTTTTACCCTGACTTTCATCTTAATGGTTTGAAATAAAGAGTCAGATGCATTGCTTTTCAATTTCTTTTACTACTTTATTTTATTACTTGGATTTTAAGGTCAAAAGATTTCCATTTCCAAAATACATAATGGAAATAAAAAAGCAGTAAAATTTGAACTTAGATAATATGGACATTTTTCTTAAAAATGTCAACATGATTTACAAATTATTAAGAAGGCAGTAAAATTTGAACTTGTGTAGCATAAACTTTACCTTATATTGTCAGAATTATGATTTTAAAGTTATTTAATTGATCTATCAGTAATAATTATTTTTCTTATCAACAGAATAAAACTTATTCCCTAAGAAATCACTAGAACTGGAAACACTAGATGTTCTAATTTCTTTTCATTTACCTAAAGTTGATGTTTATTGTGTTTCTCTAAGGTCAAGTCTAAGGTGAAATTTTCTAGTTAGATTTCAAACATTATTTTCACATGAATTACCTAGAGAATTGACTGACAGTAGTTTCTTTCAAAGGCTGTCTATAAGAGATAATAGTATCAATTTTCCATTTACTAGAATGATCCTGACCATAAGGTCTGTTGAATTTCTCTTAAGTTCAGGGTTCCAAAATCTCTGCAAAAGTTGAAACAATGCTCTTCATAGAGACAATATAGTGTCTTCACAGAAATGTTGTCATAATTCATTTGGAAAGTAATATCTTTGCATGTGTAAAACAGTTTTCACAGGAAGCATGTTCCTGAAAGAAAACCAATTGGCCTATCCCTTGAAGAAAATGCTATTAAATCATGTGTTATGGGACTAGATGACCTTACCAATGTGATTATTTTCAACATAAATTTTGGTCGAAGAAATCTTTTCAGAATAAAGTAGCATCAGAATTAATCAGTGCAGAAAAGTTTCTATTAAGGACTAAAAGAAAAGTCACCAAATGAAGCACTTATCCATGTTTGAAAGACTGTTTTTGTCCCTAGGAGGCCGGTAGCATTTGGTGTTTCTAGAAAGCTACACCAGAAGTGTACAGGAGAGGCTTGTAGTTTTTCCTAACCAATGTTCCCTAATGGCAATAAACTCCCCAGAAAAGAACTGAAAATTAACAATGAAGATAGCATTTTCTATTTATCATGCCTATATTCTCTAGCACTTAGTGTTCAGTATATATACACACAGTAGCCAATATCTACATTCAAGCATTTTTCCTTAGGGAATAATAGGAAAGAGTTCCCTAAAATGGTACTACTGTTTTGAAATATCTTCTACTAGTCCATCCTAGTGGGTGTACTTATGTGGTAGGAGTATTTGGTAAAAATGCTTGAAACACTAGGAAAAAGAAGTAATGGTTCTGAAATAGTTTTTGCTCAAAATACATTTATTGCCCATACATTCCTAGCTAGCCATTTAATATCCCATACCTGGAGTATTTTAAACACTCTGATAACAGGTTTCTGACACCATGTTGGGCGATTTTTAAATCCATGTGTCAGTAGTAAATGAGCCGATTAGTAGAGTGAATAACTTCTGAGAGCTCACCTTTTCTGTATTGGCAATCACTTTTTTTTTCATTAAGTTTATTGGTACATTTTAGGTATAAAATACAGTTACATACATCATTGGGATCTTGTACCATTACATGAGTATCTTGGTTCTTATTTTTTTCCCCATTCCCCTGCCCTCCCTTCACCCCTCCACCCTTCCCTACTTGCAAAGACTTTGTTTCCATTTTTTTCCTTTTCTCATATTTTTTCTTTTCCCTTTTTTTCTTTCTCCTATCCCTCCCACTTCCCCTGCTCCTATAGACCTTTTCTTCCTATTACACAATATCAATTACATATTTTTAAAATTACAATATCAAGATCTAGGAGACATTACCACAGATTTTACAGAATATAAAAGGATATAGAAAGTATATTAAAAAATCTTTTTTGAAATAAATTTGACAACTTCTAAGAAGTACCTTGGAAGACAAATTAATGAAACTAACTCTGGAGGAAATAC
>NW_004624745.1:3228436-3254728 GCF_000247695.1 Heterocephalus glaber | reverse complement strand
TCTGCCATCACTTCTGTGAACAGTTTTTTTATGTCATCTGCACTCTCTCCTGTTTCTTCATTGACTCCAATCAGTCTTATGTTATTCTTCTTTGGGTGGTCTAGCAGCTGCTGGATTGAATTCTCGTGTTCCCTTACAATTTTAAAGCAGTTTTTCTTTTCTTGGTCACTAATTGCAATCATATCTTGTATATCTGAAATTCTATCCTCACTTTTGTTGGAATTTTTAATCTCCTGGAAATGTCTTTGTATCTGTTTAATGGATTCCATTTGTTTCTATGTTGGGATTCCATCATGTTCCTCAGGTCCTCTATTTTTTTTTATTTGTGTCCTCTCTGGATTTATTAATCATGTCTTGCATCATGAGCACAATATTTGCTGTTATCTGAGTAATTATTTCTGATTTCGTTTTTCCCAGATCCTCTTTTGTTGCCAGTTCAGAGAGTCCAGGTGGTTGAGTATCAGATTATTCCATCACGTTTCCCTTTGGGGTTGCTGTAGGTGATCTGGAAGTCTGTTTTTGAGGCTTGTTTACGTGTCTTCTCATTTCCATGGAGGGGGTGTGTGTGCTTCTGGCACCCATGCAGCTCACCTTCTCTACCCTAGGGTTGTGGGATGGCAGCAGGGGAGCTTCCTTCCTAGTGCTGGGACTGGCTCACTTTCTTTCTGGCAATCACTTTTAAAGTAAATGCCAATCTTGCAGGCTACTAATGAAGACTGGTGCTCCCTTGTTCATCAGTCAGCAATAAAATGAGTAGCACAACTAGAGAAATGAATTTGCAATATTTTCTTACTGCAAAGTTTGTGTGCAAATACTGCTATCCTATTTACCCAAATCAGTAACATAGTGGAGTATTCATAGCCTTTTGTAGGTTCATGTGACCTTTAATTCGTACTTATTTCAAACAGTGATTGCCATATCAGATCTTGCTATCTCAATCATTTGGAATTAAGTTTCAAAATTATCATAATGGTACTTTTTTAATATTCAGTTGGAGACTGTTACTCTGATGGACTCATCATATTGCAGGCTTTCAATTTCTTTAAAAAGAATGCTTCACTGGAATAGGACTTATTCCATCAAGGATATGGGAAAACAAACAGAAACAGACCCTTCCATGTGCCTGGCATTGGTCTAAGAACTGTGTGTGTGTGTGTGTGTGTGTGTGTGTGTTTGTGTGTGTGTGTGTGTGTGTATGAATGAACATAGAAACTTTAGCAGTAGGTACTATGATTATCTGTATTTGTCAATTGAGATAAAGGGGAAAGAGATGTTTAAAAAATTTGCTAATTGGCAGCTAGAGGCACTAAAGCAAGAATTTGGCCCCAGGAATTTCAGCATCAGAATTAATCCTCATTCGTCTTTTATGGTCAATTGTCAATCATGTTTTATAATGGGCTTGAAAACATTAAAATCTTTTCTCCAGACTTTTGTTTGATTGTTTGGTCTTTGTTATTTTGGGAGGCAAAAATTCATATAAAACTATTTTTTGATCTTTATTAGAAGTTAAACCTTATTAATATTAAAAATTGCAATTGCTACAAAGTTGCTGTGGCACATAACTTTTGAGAATTGTCCATTTATTTTTAGCTTGATCACAAAATCTGAATAAGGCTGGTCTTATAATATTGCCATTTTCAGGTCTTTGAAAATAACTATTGTATGACATGACCTACCATGCTTAGGGATTCTATGGAATGATGAACTCAGCTGCTTTACAAGTCATTTTATTTGCCTTCTTTTTAAATACTGTTTATTGGAAAATTAGGAAGCAATATTTTCTTTTTCTGGTGTTGTTCAAAGTAAGAAGACTCTATACTTGCAAAATTAAATTTTATAATGCAGTTCATTGTCTATTAAAAACAAAAAGCAATAAAAATTTGCCATGTTTCACTATTTTCTAAATCAGAATTATTTTCCAAATCAATAAATACTATGTTATCACTGTCATTACCTTAAAATATTTTTAAAAATTGAGTTAAGGGAGCCTGGATAGCTTTAGAATTTAGCAAATGGCAAAGGTAAAAATGACCTCCTGATTGTTAGATCAAATGCAGTTGAATTTTGACCTATGTGTGTTGGCCTTGTCCACAGTCAATGACTAAATTGATTTACTTTTAGTTGATTTGGGGAGTTTTTGGTCAGCCTTAAAGATCAATTTTTGCCTTATTGCTTGGTTGTCATGTAGTTTATCTGATTTTATAGTTGAAGGATGAAGAATTGCTCACTTATCAGTCAAGGATGTGTCCCAGATAGAGATAGATAACAAAGACATTAGATAATTCAACTTAAATTGGGGAGTATAACTTTTTAGTGTTTCATTTAATCCAGTTGACCATTTAGTTCATTAAGCTTTGTAGATCATAATTGCTACATATTAAATGACTTTGAATATATAGTGAGGATCTAGATTCTATGCCAAGTCAGGCAAAGAGCTTTATTTGGTTTATAACCTGGGTCAGAGAGCAAGCATAATTTTAAAATGTAAATTTGAATAATTTATGTGCCAAAAATGATAGTGATAACTGAATTCTATGGTATGAAGGACCATTTGAGAATGTTTAACAAAGGGGTGAGGAGGAGGTCACCCTGCATTCCAGATAGTTAGAGATAATTCATTCATGGGGTATATTTTCAAAAGCACTTAGAAGCAGTGGGAAAGGGCTGTGAGTAGGTTTTAAGATAAGAAAGGCATTGTAGGAGTGACCTGTAAGTGGGAAAATATAGATGTGGCATGCTAGTACTGAAGGCAAAGTAAAGCATGGACCTAGCAATACACATAAAGATATAGAAGGTGGAGCTAGAAAATGAAGGCTCATCTTAATTCTCTGAAATAAAGTGATTTTTGAGTGAAGCTACCACATTGCTATGAAAACCTTATTTACACCTGGAAAAATATACATAAATGTGTTAGGTTTCAATTGACATTTCATCTTGTAATGAATTTGTCATTAATATATTCTAGAACACATTCTTAACCTATGCCTAAAGTATCTGGAAACTGCCCATTGAAATTTCATTTATACTTGGAGATAGGCAGATCATTCCCTAGAATATTGTCTGAGGGCCGCTGAGAGAAGTAATTTGACTAGTAAATTAATGGCTTCTGGTGATCTTAATGTTAACATAGCATTTGGAGACATTGCCCATCAGGGGTGCAATATTGTGTTTCACAAGATGCATGAGACAAAGGCACTTAATGAGTTTTGGCTGTACTGCACATATTGTGCACAATTCTGTTCAAACTGTTGCAGGCTTTCTGCCAAGATATGTAAGAGAAATTGCTTAAAAGATTAGTGGAAGAAAGGGTCTCATTCCCTGCTGTGTACCCTTGTGATTAGTTTGTCAACAGTTACAGAATATTTTGGTATAGACAGTAAACAATTAGTGTCAATTGAGAAGAAGTCTAGTCCCTTCAATAAGATTTATGAAAAGAAAAATACAGCACTCCTTTACTTATGATGCAGTTACATCCAGATAAGCTCATTGTAAATTGAAAATATCCCAAATCAAAAAACACATTTAATACATCTGACTTATTTAACATTCTAGCTTATTTAATCATACTTTAAATGTGCTCAGAATACTTAAATTAACCTGTTGTTGAAAAATCCATCTAACATAAAGCCTGTTTTATAATAAATGTTGGAATGCCCATGCAATTTACTGAATGCTTGTATCCAAAAACATTGTTCACACAGTGCAGTGTTTAATAATCATATGGCTGACTGGGAGCTGTGGCTCACTGCCACTGCCCAGTATCTTAAGAGAGTATGGTGCCATATATCACTAGCCAGGAAAAGGATCAACATTTAAAATTCAAAGTATGCTTTCCACCAAGTGCTCTTGCTTTCACATCACTGTAAAAGTCCATAGAGCATGAGTCAGACCATTCTAAACTGAGGACCATCTGTGCTGACTCTAGTATTGTATTTCCTCTTTTGTGGTAAGTTTTAGTTTTCCTAGGTAATGGCTACTTCTACTATTCATTATTCATGTTCATTCACACTGTTAGGTAAATATATCCTGTGATCAATTCTTTTTGATGTTTCCAGAAAATGAGATGGCTAGATACATAGCAAGTTTAACATACCATTTTTGTAAATATATAACAAACTTTAAAATTATTCATGTCTTCATTAAAATTTAAGAATAAATAAATGACAATTAAAGTTGTTGCCCATTAATAATCTACAAATGAAATGTGGCAAAGTCTGCTATCCTATGTAGTCTAGTGCTTAGAGAATATACAGACATGAACATTATTCCTATGTTGAAGAATTATTGTACAATGGAAAAATAAATCAGCTATAAAAATTTAAATATATGCAATTGGAATAGTTTTCTTTCACAGAGTTTGTAAGTTCTTTAGATTATTTTTTGCTTGTTGTCAACTTTTTTTTGTACATTATTTTTGGAAAAAAATCTATTTTATCAATGTATGAATAGCTTGTGTAGTAAAAGTTTATCTTTCTTGTTACACAGTTACAAAACTTTTTAGTTGAACTTTATTGAAATGTTTGCTATGTGTCAAGAACTATACAAAATCCTTTATATATACTAGCTCATATAAATCTCACAAAAATCCTGTGAGCTAATTACTATTATCAGCATCATTGTACCCAAGGAAAAAGTGAGAGGTTAGGGAAATTAAGAGACTTGTCCAATTTTGACAGCTGGAAACTGGTGATATAAGGATTTAATCTTGGAAGTCTGACTACTCAACCAAATACATTTCTCAGTGAAGAGAGTATCTTGATGTTAATTCAAGCAATATTGTGTGGATTCTCCACAATTTTTTGTGAGATAGCAGGAAAATTTTCTGAAAAACTCAGATGTCATTGTTTAATGTCTAGTCTTGACTAAGCAATGAACAAAACCAATGATGGAATGCACCCCATTTGTGAATATACTCACTGGGCATTTTTCTGTTACCATTTTATGGGTTTGACTAGTTCATTTAGTGATGCTGGGGAAGTTCTTCCATCTCACATGAAACTATATCCTTTTGGACCCAAAGCAACTGGTAGATAAATATCAGTTTATTGCTGAGAAAGGAATTGGAACAGAATAGAAAAAGAAATAATGAATACTTTATATAATTATTGTATGTTAATTAGACATAGTATATTAATATCTATAGAACATCCTTGACAATAATGTTTCTTAATGGAAAGAGAATAAAAATCTTATAGACTTCACATAATCATTCTTCAGAGATTTATTAGACTGAGGGGAGATTTGGATGATCGAGTCCTCCTAAATTGAACTCATCATCATTTGAATTACCTACTTTTTCATTATTGTTTTTCTTTCCAGAGACACACCTTTATGATGCCTGTGTACATCTGTGCACATGAGTTGTGTGTACATGTGTGTGTGGGGAGGTGCATGCATGCATGTGTGTGTGTGTGAGTAATATTTAGGGGAACGCAAAATGGGAAGGACAGAAGTTTGAATAACCTACTAATAGGAATAAAATAAATAATTGGTTCAAATCGAGATTCCAGTGGGAAGGGTGCTGTTGAGCTTGTTGAGTTGGGAATATGTATCTATCTTCCTGTCTGTCTGTCTGTCTATCTATCTGTCTATCTATCTATCTATCTATCTATCTATCTCAGAATCAATTGTGAGGCACTTTGAAACAATTCATTGCTACTTCTTACCCTAGTTTCCAGACATTAAACTAGAATCTTTAGGATCTATAGCCTGTAGCATTTGTAAAAGCTATTTTAGTGGTTGTTGTCTTCTTCAAAGACCACCCTCATACACTCTCACTGCCACATAGGAACTCATGTGTCCATTGAGAACCATTGCACTTATTATACCATCCAGAAAGGAAAATAAAAGACCAGTCTACAACAAGCTTAGCCTATATAATTTGGTATATGTTTGTGAAAATGTGAGCAAATAGAATTGGAGATTCTGTTTCCTACAAGAATCTTGGATAATAATGTGAAAACACAAAGAAAATGCTGGTAAGACATGAAGAAAAGAGAAAAACGGATAAAATGCATGGAGAATTTCTAGGAAGCACAGATGGCTATGATTGAGGACAGGAAGGATATAGCATATGGATCTATAACAGAAATTCAGATCTCAAGAAAATAAAAAATCAAGGGAGTATGTTTTAATAAAAATACTGAATTATTTTGTTTTTAGAGATAACAATAATTTATTTGAAAATTGTTCAATTAAATTAGATGTTTGCAATTAATTAGAGATATATGCCTAGTGACATCAGCTGGCTCACTTTTGTCCAGATATTTTCATGTTTTAACTTTGAAGGCCTTGAGAAGCCTACCCAGACAACAGAGGCTCGAAAGCACAGACCCCAGCCAAAAGCCCACACAGACAATAGCAGCAGGGGTGTGGAGGCCCCAGCCAGGGCCCTACTCAGGCACCAGTCACTTGGGCATGCAGGCCCCAGACAAAGGCCTGCCTGGAAAACAGCTGTACAGGCACACAGGCCCCAGCAAGAGTTTCATCCAGACCATCTGTAAGTTCATGCAGACACCAGCCAGAAGCCCACCTGGACAACAGCAACATGGGTGTGCAGGCCTCAGCCCAGGGCCCCTGCCCAGACACCAGCAGCTTGAGTGTGCAGGCCCCAGCTGAAGGTCCACCTGGAATACAGCACAGGTGTGCAAGCCCCAGGCAGGAGCCCACTCAGACAACAGTCCAGTGCAGGGATCCATAAGGCCATCATTCTGAGCCCAGGTATTGGTACAGTAGTGAACAGCAGAGAGGCCTCTCTGAGGCTTGTTGAGAATTGAAGCCCACTAGAAGAGCAAAGAGTCACCTCAAAAAAGGTGTAGAAGACTGCACTGGTTAAAATGAGAAGACACCTAAACAAGTTTAAAAGCCAGACTTCCAGATCACTAAAGGCAACCCCAAGGGGCAATGAGATGGAACAATCTGAAACTCAACCACCTTGTCTCCCTGAATTGGCAATGAAAAGGGATCTGGAAAAAATAAAATCAGAAATAATTTCTCAGATAACAACAGAGATTGTGACCATAGTGAAAGACATGATTAATTACTCTAGAGCAGACACAGACAAAAACAAAATATAGAGGAGCTGAGGAACATGATAGAATCCCAGCATAGGAAACCAATGGAATCCATAAAACAGATGCAAACAGATATCCAGGAGATTAAAAACTCCATTAAAAGTTTATGCAGGAGAATGAGCCAACGTAAGGACAGAATATCAGATGTAAAAGCTAGGACTGTGATTAGTGACCAGGAAAAGAAAGATTTCTTAAAAATAGCAGGGGATCATGAGAAATCAATCCAGCAGCTGCTAGATGATGCAAAGAAGAATAACATAAGACTGATTGGAGTCAATGAGGAAACAGGAGATTGTGCAAATGACATAAAAAATTGTTCATAGAAGTGATGTCAGAAAACATCCCAAGCAGGGGAGAAGAATTTGACATACAGATAAGTGAAGCATATAGGACTCCAACATTAAAGGTCTCACGTTTCTGGAATCACTTTAATCTTGGGCAACCTGCAAAGGTTTGTCACTTCAAATTCTAGACACATTATTTACTCTATACATGTTATTTATTCTAGATATATTTTAAATTCTAGACATCATAATGTCAAGATACATATTTTAATTATACTTTCATACTGTATGTTTTGTCTTCATTTACAAGAAAAATAGTAGAAGAGTAAACTTTTCTTTAAAGTGTGAAAGTATAATATTTGAGCACACATGCTTTGCTTTGAAACGAAGGAGGCAAAATGTTATTGAAAATAGTTACATTTGCTACTTAACCTGGTATTTCCAAAGTTGGATGCCTGGCTGGTGACCAGATGTTCTAGGAATGCATCTTAATTGATTATAATATCTGACTTCAAAAAGTACATGCATGTATTTGGAAAATCTATCTTTTGGACATGCATATATTCCTTAAAGATAATTCATTCTGATGGAAAGGAAGAGGGAATAGGTGTTAGATCATTGTTTCTAGATAATAGATTAAAGACTTACTTTTTTCTTATGTAAGCATGTTATACTATACATTTCTCTCTAAACTTTGCTTCAGTGTTTCTTATACTTTTTTATATAGTTTTTTTCATTGTCATTTAATATAAAATATATTCTGACTTTTCTTTCAACTTGATCTTTGATCCATGTGATGTTCAGAAGTATATTGTTTAATCTCCAAATATTTTGGGTTTTTACAGATAGTATTGTTATTGATGTCTAATTTACCTTTATTATGATCAGGGAAGGCATTTTTATATCAATTCTTATCAGTTAAGCAAAGTCTTTTTATTTTTTAGTTTTCTTTTGCATAAGTAAATATTTTAGGGGCTAGAGATTTAGCTCAATGGCACTCCACCTGCCTTGATAGTGCAAGGTCCTGAGTTTGATCCCTGCTACCAAAAAAAAAAAAAATTTAACCAGTATATTAAACAAAAATCATACATAATTATGTGATCTTATGTGATGTTTCGCTATATATAGAAATATTATAATGTTTACATCATGTTAAATATATCTATCTCATCAATCTTTTGTTACTTCTTCATAGTGAAAATATTCAATCAATATTCTTTCTTCTAACTTTTGGAGGTAATATGATACATAACTGTTTTCTATAGTCACCTTACTGGACAATCCTACACCACAGTTTCTTCTTCCTATCTATTTCTAACCTAGTACTCATTGATTGACCTTTTCCCATCCTTCTCTCCTGTCTACTCTTCCAAATTCTTGCAACTACCATTCTACTTCCAACTGCTATGAAATCACCTTTTTATATTCCAAATATGAATGAGATCATGCAGTTCTTGTCTTTCTGCATCTAGATTATTTCACTTAATGTAATGACTTACAGTTTTATTCATGCTGTCATAAGGACTGAATTTCATCCTTTCTTTTAAGGCTGAATAGTGTTCCATTGGGTGTATTTAACATATTTTTCTGTATCCATTAATTACTTCTTGTACATTTGTTTCTATTTCTTGGATATTGTGAGAGGTGCTACCTGGGAATGCAAAAGTCTTTTTGACATACTGATTTCGTTTCCCCTGGATACATGACCAGGAGTAGGATTGCTGGATCTTATTGTAGTTCTCATTTTAATTTTTTCATAAGCCTCCACACTGTTTTTTGTAATGTCTGTACTACTTTACCTTCTCATCAATAGTGTACAAGCATTCCCTTTACATACACCCTTCCTATCTCTTTCTGTTTTGATAATAGCCATTCTTCTTGGAGGGAGGTGATATCTCATAGTGGTCTCAATTTGTATTTCTTTGATGGTTAGTGATGCTGAATGTTTTTGCATGTACCTATTGGTCATTGGTATACATTCTTTTGAGAAAAGCCTATTTAGTTCTATTACCCTTTTAAAAACTTAATTTAATTTTTTTTTGAATTTTTGGAGTATCTGATATATTCTAGGTATTAGTTCCTTCTCAGATATATACTATGTAAATATTTTCTCCCATTTTGTAGGTTGTCTCTTTATTCTGTTGATTGTGTCCTTTTTGTGTAGAAGCTTTTTAACTTGACTCCAATTTGTATATTTTTTATTTCATTTCCTTGTGGTTGGGGTCTTGTCCAAAAATTCCTTGCATTCCAATGTCCTGAATCATTTTGTCTATGTTTATCTTAGTAGATTAACAGTTTTAAATTTTACACTTAAGTCTTTAATCTGTGATATATTGATGTTTGTAACTGATGATATATAGGTGTCTGATTTCATTGCTCTGCATATGGATACCTAGTTTTCACAGAATACTTTATTTCTCCAAGACATGCATATTTTTAGCATCTTTGTTGAAACTTAGCTGCCTGTAGATTCATATTCCACTGGGCTGGGGGGTTCTGTTTTAATGCTAGTGTCATGCTATTTTGATCACTATAGCTTTGTAGTGTGTTGTGACGTCAGATAGTATGATATATCTAATTTTGTTCTTTGTGGTCAAGATTATTTTGACTATTCAGGTTCTTTGATATTTTTCACATGAATTTTAAAATTGTATTTTCTAGTTCCATGAATAATGTCATTTGTATTATGTATGATGGAAAGTTTGTTTTATAAATTACTGTTTGCCTTATGGAGGGTCCTATGCCTAGTTGTGTGATTTTAACTGACATTTGTGTGGTCATTTATTATAGGAAACTATTACCACACTAATTACCACACTTCATGTGGTTAAAAACCCTTAACACAAGATTTATCCTCTTAACAAATTTTAAGTATAATGCAGTATTGTTAGCTATAGGCACAATGCTATGTGTTAGATGTCCAGACTTATTTACCTTGCATAACTGAAACTTTGTATTGAGTACTGACTAATTATATCCACATTGTCTCTCCCTCAAACCCTGACAATTATCATTCACCTCTGTTTCTATGAATTTGATTATTCTACATTCTAAATATTTGTGAGATCATTTGTCTTCCTATATCTGGCTTATTTCACCTTGTACAATGCTCTTCAAGCCCATCTATTTTATTGTCAGTGATAGGATTTACTTCTTTCTAAAGGCTTAATAATACTCCATTGAATACAAATACCACATTTTCTTTATTTCTTTATCCTTGGATAGGCATTTAGATTGTTTTCATATCTGGATTAGCATTGAATAATGTTGCAGTGAACATAGGAATGCATATATTGGTTTGAGATCCTAATTTCAATTCCATTCAATGTATACTCAGAAGTGGTATTATTGGATCACATGTTTATTCTATTTTAATTTTGAAAGGAACTTTATGTTGTTTTTCATAATAACTCAACCAATTTATATACCCACAAAGTATAAATAGGGATTTATCTTTTCCACACCCCTGACAATATTTATTATATTTTGTTTTCTAATAGATGTGAGGCAGTGTCTCATTGTGTTTGTGAATTGTATTCCCTTAATGATTAGTGATATTGAGAAATTTTTCAAGTATCTGTTAGCCAACTATATGTCTTCTCCAGATAAATGTCTATTCAAATCTTTTCTCCATTTAAAAATCATATTGTTATTATTTTACTATTAAAATGTATGAGTTTTTACTACATTTTGGATATTAACACTTTATAAAATATACAGTTTATAAATATTTATTTTTATCCATAGGCTGCCTTTCCATTTTGATCATTTCCTTTGCTATGCATAAATTTTTCAGATTTATATAGTTCCACTTATATTTATCACTTTTGTTGCCTGTCTTTTTAATGTCTCACTCATTTCTTGTTGAAATATTGCTTTCTAATATCTGAGTTTGAGAGTCAGTCTCAGGCTGAGCTCTACATGTCTGACTTTGTCACTCTTAAAAGGAAAAGGTATCTGCAGCTACAGAATATTATGCCAGTTACTGGCCATATCATCATACGAGAAGAATAACTGATGAATCTGCAATCAGTGATGGTTGAGACATTGGTTGAGACCAATGTCTGAGGCAAGAGGTGCAAGGCAACCCATCTGACTGTTGCCAGACTCTTGTGTTTGTCTCAAATCAAAGTGACTGGGTCCCACCAAATTAAATTGAATAGGTTGAAGTATTAGACAATACCTCTTGACAAATACAGTAAAGCAAAGATCACAACACCGGAAAACAGAACCTAAGTAAAGAGATCTTCACACCAACAACAAAGTCTTTTCAACCCTCAACACACACACACATGCACACACACACAAATACAGGAACATGAAAAAAACAAGTCAATAAAATGCCTCCAAAGACACCTCATTCCCCAGAGCAGATCCAAATGGCACCAATGGAGGGGAAATCAAATACTAGATAGTTGAACTCTATGAAATGATCAAAAAGGAAGCAAAGAAACAGGAAGAGCTAAAAGTTGATATGGTCAGATAATGGAAATAATAAACAAGTTGATAGATGTGGTTAAAGAAGAGTGAAATAAAATATCAGAACAGCTCATGATACCAGTCAAAACAATATTTACCAAAGAAATAGTCCATTGAAAGGTGACAAAGAAAAATTCCAGAAATAAAGAATTCTATTGTAGCTTTGTAGTATTACTTGAAGTGAAAAAAAAAAATTCTACTGAATATATGGAGAGCAGAAGTGACTGTGAGAATAGAGTGTCAGACCTCAATAACAGATAGGAAGCATAAGGCCATATACTTGGAGCAATCTTAAAAACAATAAAAGAGCCAGAAAAATTGATCCAGCAGCAACTAGATGACACTAAGAAGACTAACTTAGGGCCAGTTGAAATTAGAGCAAAATTAGAAGGTAGCATGCATGGAATAAAAAAATCTGTTTACAGAAATCATAAGGAAAGCTCTCCAAGTATGAGGAAAAAATTCAACATAAAGGTAGGCGAGGCATATAGCACTATAAATATTTAATTATGTGAGAAGAGTCACACCAGAGACCAAATCCCAGAAGTCCAACAGGAAAACATAATCTTAAAAGCTGCCAAAGAAAATAAAAAAGTCCCTTACAAAGGTAAACCTACCCAGATTAGAGCGAACTTTTCAACACCAACTTTTCAACACTAATTTAATAGTCCCGTTAGCTGAATACTGGGTAATTTCAAATGAATTTTCTTTCAGTTGGTTTCTTCTTTTATTTGATCAAGTCTGTTGTCAAAGTACTAGACTGATGGGTTAGGGACCTTTCCTGGAAGGGATGGGTTAAGATCTCAGTCCCCCACCCTGGTAATTGATGCCTATTTAGAATATCAATCACTGCTACCAGCTTGCTTTTAAGGAAGATTTAATCTCCAAGGAAAAGAACATTTAAAGTAGGTCCTGTGGCTAAATTTTGAAAAGATGGTGTATGGGTGGAGATATTTCAGAAAAAAGACAATTAAAATAAAATTTGAAAGTGGAATGAACATGGAGTGTCTTATAGAATAAGCGTGACACTTGAGAAAGATGATAATACAGAGTTTGGCTTAGTATGACTTGGCTGAATGAATGAATGAATGTATAGCTAAATAAATGAATGAAGTTGTATGTAACTTCTTGCAGTTGCTAAAGTATAAACAATTTTAGGGAACTGATCAAAGGTTTTGATTTCTTTTTTTGTAATTGAGAGCATTGTTAATTGATTTAATCTTCAGATTCTGGTAGCAAACTCCACTTCTGCCACTTGCTAACTGAGCAGCCAATTGTATAATTTCTTAATGTTATTTATATCATGTGTTAGAGATAAATTTAATAGTTCTCAGTAGTATCACAGTAAATATAAAATGAACAATGCATATACAATCTTTAATAAACTGGCATGTAGTATAAAACTAAAATATTATTTATTCATCAACTATTTAAAAGCATTTAAATAATGCTATATGATAAAATTGTATGTTCATTAAAATATTAAATGTGAACATTTCATTAACTTTTAGACGTTGATTTACAATCATTTATATTTTTGTTTCTAAAATTATGTTTATGTACAGTTGAATTTTAGAGATTAATCATCATTTATTGAATCTTTTATAAAGATAGGTCCTTTAATTTTTAATTCTTTCTGTTACTGAGGAACACATATAATAACAGTAGATAGAAAATATGCCTTGAATTTGGCTTGGAAATGTGTAGATCAAGAGATACCTTAAAATTCACACAAAAGTAATTTTTTTACTCCTTAAGTAATAGCTGATTTACATTTGAAGAGTATAATTAGTCTTGTCATATTTGGTGATCTTGAAGGTTTGACACTATTGTCAAATGTTTAATCATTTCTATATAAATTCATAGTCTTGACATATATCTAGTAATTGATCTGTTCTTTATTATATTTAACTTGTTTGGATTTAGAAGGATGGACCTCCTAATTAAACTGTTAGAATAAGATTACATTATAGATCGACACTGGTAGTTTAGTTTATAACATTGCATATTTGACAGTTTAGAAAGCACTACATCAGTTATTTATATAAACTATTAAATGATAGATTGTTCTGAAGAGAGAATTTGGCTTTCACAGGTAAACTAACCAGAATTTTACACAAAATTAGGGAGATAATCATAAAAATCCTTGAATACCTAGAAATAAAAATTCAACTTAAATAGCATACAGAATTTTAATGGAAATTACGTGAATTTCTTGAATCATAGTTTTATATATAGTAATGAAATAGTGAAGAAAATGTATTATTATGGCGAAGGAAATATTGTTTATAGTAGAGATGTTAAGCAGATATCCATGTATTCAAGATCATTTGGAAAAGGGACTCATCAATGGATTGAAGACAGCTTTTAGTAGAGAGATTGGCATTTGGTTATAGTGTGATTAATATTGAAATAATGCTGAAAAACCACACAAATAGTAATGGTATATATATCACAATAGATTTCCTATCTTACAATTATTAAAAATTGAGAAGGTTTGTTTCTCTTAGTCTATCAGTAGCAACAGAAGCTCTACCTTACCATTACCTATTTCATTACTAATTGCAGCAAAGTAAATTATAAATAATTACAATGAGTTTTAACTTCCTACTGTAAAGAGGAAAATTTTATACTCAGAGAAATTGACTTTACTCTGGTAATGTATGTGTGTATATATTTAACTTGAGATTCTCGATTTTTATGACAATTAGAAGCTATATTATAAAAATTGATATTTTAATGCTAGGGAAAATTAGAAAAATGTAAGGAATAAATTAAAAACTTTATTGTTTTTGAAAAATAAGATCCAAAAGGCACAACTTAATAATGATGAGTGTGTTACATATTTATTCTACATATATTACCTCACACTTACCATCTTAATACAACAAATATTTATTATTTATGTATTTTGGGCTTAGTTGTGTGGTCCTGGCTGCAGGTATCTCTAGTCGTTTCAGTTAAGATTTCATGAAGACACACATCTGAAGGCTTGCTGGGGATGGGGTATTTTCTTTTGAGCCCATTCATATAGTGGTTGGAAGTACTCACCTCTTCACAGACTGTTGGATTGAGAGTTTCATCTCCTTCCTGACTCTAGCCAGAGACCTCTCAATTCTCTGCCATATTTGCTTCTCCATAAGGAAGCTAATAACATAGTAGCTGGCTTTCTCTAGAATGAATGATCCATGAGAGAAAGGGGCCAAGGTACAGGTTTTATAACCTAATCATGGAAATGACATACTCCTGCTTATATTGCATTCTACTGTCATACACACCAGCCCTGGTACAAAGTAGGAGGGAACTCTTCAGATGCATGGATAGCAGGAGGCAGGGGTCATTGGGAAACTGGCTGTCACAGAGGAAGTGATTTTCCATCACTAGTATCCAAGAAAAAGTTGCTGCTCTCCCATATTTGTAAGGCTCTTAAGGCTACATCGCCTGATCTTGGATGGTGGTTTCTCTGAAACTGGCTCATAAACTCAATGAAGTTCTTCTCTTCTTAATGATACAATATAAAAAGCAGAAGATGTTTTTTCATACAAATATTTACTTGTTCTGCCCCAGGCCCAGTGACTTTCTCCACAGTGCATTTGGGCTGTTTGACCAGCCTTTCAAGATTCAGAGTTTCTCTAAAAGGTCATTTGGAAGGAGGCCTTAGCAAGGTTATTTACATAAGGCATTGGATTCTTATGCCATTCCACCTACAGAGATCAGCTTCGCAAAGATATTCATCTGCATCCAAGGCTGGGCTTTCTTTTACAATTTCAGACATAAATGTCTCTTAAGAAGAAAAGAGAAATTAGCTAAAATTGGAGTGATTTTCAGTAGACATTTTAGAGGAGCTTATAATGAGTTATCTTTCTGGCTAGTTATCATGGAAAGTTTTTGAAAATGTGGTAAAATAATAGTTTAAGTATATCTGTCATACTTCATAAAAGTAATCACTTGGCTGGATTGGAAGAAATTAATTTCATTTAAATTGTTTGTGCTTTTCATTCCAAGAACATAAACTAAAGACTATTTAGGCTTTCTTCCCAATTCAATTGGGTAAGTTTTTTGTTTGTTTGTTCTTAATTTGGGCTTAATCCTTGTTGGATAATTTATTCTGGGGCATCTGCTGAATGTCAGGCAACTTATAACCCCAGAGATCTTTTTTTTTAGAGACTTTAGTATCTTTTTGCATGTCTGCTTATCCTACATCTTGTAGTTGATCTTAAGGGCTTACGCAAATATATCAAGAGAGTAATAACCTCCTTTTCTCTTTCTTTAAACTGTGAATGGCCTGAGAGCCAGTAGCAGGTGAGAGTATGGTCTTGCTTTGAAGAATGAGGTTACTCTTTTCAGCTTAGCCACATGTGTTGGATTTTATTATTGTTCCCATCCATGTACTCTCTTGAAGAAGTATACGTATATCCATTCCTTTTGTAAGGTAATTTTCAACATCTTCCACTAGACAGTCTATAGTACCTTTCCAAGTCACTATAAAGGTTGGCTATATGATTTTATTGGTACTGAAGGATCAAATGGACACAACATAAACATTGTTCTACTACCAACATCTTGCCATCTAATATCAACAGTTTCTTCCTTCTAGAAAATAGAGATAGCTTTCTCATTGGTAATGGGAATGCCATCCTTAGCCTTGAGTATGCCAGTGGAGTTACCATTATAGATAGATGAGCTAGGTAGAAATATTATAGGCAGTCAGATAGGGCTTGGTTCTCAAGAGGGTCAGGACAAAGGTGAAACACACCACAGCTACACTGGAGACACATCAGCTGAAAACCAGGCCTCAAATGAAGTCTAGATAGATATCAGTCACCCTAGTGGGTGACCAGAGACCTCTGGACTCACCAGTTCATTGGAGAATTTTTGTTCTTTCCATCCACGCTTGTTATGTGACTTGCTTCCCAACTGGACCACCATTGCTAAGTGACTATGCTTGTAACCTTATTGGATGTTCATGGTTGTGGCCCACATTGTACCCACGTGGGTTTCACCCTATAAAACCCCTCTGTAAAGTGGGATTCCCCAGGCTACCCACTCAGGGCCCCCTCTTGCCCCTCAGCAGCTATCCCATCAAGATCTCCCTACTCTTAACCTTCATTGTTCCTAGGACTCATTCTTTGATTTCTAGAGAACAAGAACTTGGTGTATATACAGTTAACAGGTTGGGAAATATAATATTTCATATTTCATTTCTGGCATTATTTCCTGTAACATTACCATGTGTGAAATCATATTGGAACATGTAGATCATATAGTTTATACAATGAAGGAGCTGTTGCTGATGACAATCTCAGGTGGAGTTAAAAGCATCTTGGTGTGGAAGTGTTCAAGTGGATAACTCTACTCACTTGGAAATGACTGCTATTCCCCAGGGATGAGGTTGACACTGAATGAGAACACGTGTCTGTCTGGAGGGTAGGGAAAGCAGAGAATGGATCTTTTAAGAAAGTTTAAAGTGAAGACAATTTTCTTTTATTGCTGCTTATATATTTACCATTTTGGGTTCGCTTCACTACGTTTAATAGATTCAATTCATTTCTTTGTGTCCCAAGAAGTTTCTTTTAGTGCAGACCTGCTTGTGGAAAATCTGTAGCACGTATTTACCTGAAATCTTTCTTTCGTTTTTGAAAGATGTTTAGACTGTACCTCCAGGGTGTTAACCAGCAGAGGGAGCTGTGCTTCTCCGAGTTTGGCATGAAGACAAATTCTGAGGCTTCTAGCAGACATCCCAGCTCTTATTGAACTTGGAATCTTCGCCTTAGAGCTGATTTTGTAGAGAGGATTGTTTCAACTTAAACCTTGAGAAGAGCTTGCCTTCATTATCCAGCTACATAAATTTAGAAATTACTAGAAAGTAGTAATACGCTGACTAAATAGGTCAACCAGAAATTCTGATGTTATTCAAATACTGAACTTTTTCCTAGCAAGATGTTTAGAAATATAATTTTTTCTTTTTGGTACCCAGGATCGAACTTGGGACCTTGGACTTGTGAGGCAGGCGGCAGAACCACTGAGCTAAATCCCCAGCCCCTAGAAATAGAATTTTAAAAAGTGACATCATCTTTTCATTGTGTATGGAAACTCATAAATGATGATGTCACTTTCTTTCATTCTATGATAAAAGATTTACCTATTATATTCTAAAGATAATCTCCAACACAGAGATAGTAGGATAGACTTCCATACCTACTGATTAGTAGTCTACTGATGGTAGTCTAGTGATGGTAGTCTAGTAGTCTACTGATAGTAGACTTCCATACCCTACTGATGGTAGGGTAGACTGCCCACACCTACTGATTGTGTGGCTTTTTGCAAGATAACAAATCTCTCTAAAACTCAGTTCCCTTTTCTGCAAAATTGGTTTAACCATAATATTTAACTCACATGGTTATTATGAGTTTCCTGAGATAATGTGTATAAACTACTTGTTGTAATGTCATTTGTCAAATTTTGACTCAATAAGCTCTAAGGATTATTTTCATTAGCATTAGTTCAATGAAAGAAATTAATGAAATGAAATGAAGATTATTGTCTGTCTTTTGTGATTTTCTAATTTAATAGAATGTCTTATTAACTAATACACTGTTATGGCTTCTACATAAATGTCCCCCCAAAGCCTTATAGGTGGGGAGTCTCAAAGGTGCCTGCATTAGGGTGTGTGATACTGAAATTAAGGATGTGATGCTGGGATTAAAGGTGCCTCACCTTGGATGTGGATGACACCACCCAAAAGGCAGGTAGCCTGGATGGAATATAAAGGAATAGAAAGAAGGCTACTTTGCTGCCTTCTACCTGCCCTGCTTTGCACAAACTGTTTCTTGTCTGCGATATCCCTTTGACATGTTACCCTGCCATTGGTTTAGCTGACTATGGACTGAAACTTCTACAAACTGTAAGCCAAAATAAACCTTTCCTCCTTTGACTTTGGATGTTGGGTATCTTGTCTTCGCAATGAGAAGTAGACAATTAGAATGCATATGATGTCCTGAGAAGCTTTCTGTTATAAACCAGGCCTAACAGTACAATGCAATAGCAAGGCTACTGGGTTTTGTACCAGTAGACTTTGCATTTTTGTGACTATTTTGTTTTTTATTACCTGATTTTTGCAAATACATCTATCATCTTCCCTGGTCGTACTTGGACAACTGCTCTTCTGGAACTCTAAGGAGAGAAGCCTTCGGCAAAATTCAACTGTCCTGACATTTCGATCTTGGACTTCTAGCTGCCAGAATTGTGAGTAATAAAGACTGTTGTTTTAATCTCCCAGTCCATAGTATTGGGTCTTGCTAAACCTAGAAAACTAACATATCACTTGTCACCTTTGCTCTATCCTCCTTATCAGCATGATTTCTCCAAAGGGTAGGAGATTCTACTATGTGGGTAGTGTTTATAGGCTTATGAGGAATATCCTTTATACTTCCATTAAATAAATAATTAAATGGATCATCATTGTCTGCAAAGTGTAAAACCAATAAACTGAACTCACACTTGTAAGAATCCATTTTCCTGTAAGAGTTGAGGTCTGACAACGTGTCACACAGTAAATTCACCACGATATGGCCCGTGAAGTGCTCTATTGTTCTAGTATGAACTGTGTGAACTAAGTTTCCTTTAGGTAGAAAGAGTCTCATCAAGTGCAAGTAAAAAAGAGATAAGCATCTCTTTCTACTTTCCAGAGATTGATATGTGAATATTAGATGCTGCTGTCTGGCCTACAAAGAAAACGAGTGTGCACTCAAGACAAATGTCCTGAAGGAACGCTTGCTTTAAGAAAGAGGAAAGGACAATCCAGATATGTGAATCTCTAGTCAGCAGACCTCATGTTCTGAATGTTAAATTGTCAATCAGTTCTTTTGCTCTCAAAAGCAGCAAGTTCCTTTCCAAAGTGTGAGACTGTAGCTGCATTTTAAGTTAATGCTTAGTATTTGTTTGCTGTTGCTGCTATAATAAATTACCACAAATGTAGCAGTTTAAAACAATGCCCATCAACTATCTCAGTCTAGGAGTTAGAATCCAGGCACAGCATAGCTCAGGTAGATCCTCCCCGCTCAGCACTTTACAAGGACTGACATCAAAGTGTCAGCTAAGCTGGGCTCTTTTCTGTATGTAAGTTCTGGGGCAGACTCTGTTTTCAGAATCAAGTTTCTTTCAGTCCTGGGATGAGATTGACATTTCCTTGACATTGGCCCCTTTAATGTTCAAATAAACTATAGGAGGTCAAACTATTTTTGTGTCTTGAATCTCCAACTTTCCCTTATACTACCAACCAAAGAAAGAGCACTAATTTTAAGGTTTCATGTGATTAGATTAGGTCCACCTGGATGATCTGCTTATTTTAAGGTCAGTGATTAGAAACTTAATTATATCTTCAAAGTGACTTTGATCATGTAATCTAATATATTTCTGGGAGTAGCTAGGAGCAATTATTAGAGAGACCCAAATTCTGCCTGCCACACAACCTTAGGTGACTTTCTCTTAGTTTATTTAAATTTTTGTTTCATTTTAGAATAACTATGAACATGTTAAAGTAGTAGTATTACAATAATGACATTTTGGCTTGCATACATGCACTTTCAATTTATATATGTAATGTGTAGACACATATAAAGGATATATTATATAATATAAACATAAAATATATACAAGGCATATATATTTGAATGTAATATATATAATTTTGAGATATATATTATATAATATAAACAAATATATGTTTTACAATTTTGGGGAAGATGGTTGTATTTGTGTTTGAGTGGGGAAGATGGCTATGGTTGTGTTTGTAACCTGATGCAGAGTTTGCAAATGAAGCAAAATTCTGCTGTATGCTTTTGTTTGTGAGCTGACTTGTTTGCAAACAGAAGCTTTCATGATTGGAGGTATTACTGTATATTCGTGGACCTAGGGAGTGAACTTGGGCTGTCACACTGAGTAACATCCCAATCCCTTTAATTTTTTAAAAATTTGAGGCAAGCTTTCACTAGTCACTAAGTTGCCCATGTTGAGCTTGAATTTGTAATCCTCCTGCTTCAGCCTCCCAGAGTGCTGGGATTACAGGAGTTCGCCACCATGACCACTTCAATTTATATTTTTGAAATAATATATATGACAAATCTTTATTTTCCTTTCTGAATTACAAACCCAAGCTGAATTCAAATTTTTGGTATGATGGACAGCTCCTGTAATTATCTCAGGTTTCTTTAGTAACAGAACCGTTTGCCTTTGGCCATGGATTGGAGCTTTTTCAAGATCTCCAGGTATGAACAAAGGTAAAGATAATACTCTACTCCTAATTAACAAAGAAAGCCCTTTTACATCAATGGTTTTAAAATTTCAGAATGCATAAGAATTACCTAGGCAGCACAATGAAACACGTCTAGCTGGGTCATATTCTTGCATTTTTGATTCAGTATCCACGAGATGAAGCCTTGATAATTTACCTTATTAACAAATTCCTAAGGATGTTGTTACTACTGATAGAAGATTCACATTTTGAAAATCATTCTTTTCGTTTGTTTTATTTCTAAGCTCAAATTCTCTATTTTGTGTTTTGGACATATCTGCAGTATATGTTGCTATAATTATTTTATGCATACTCTGTCAAGTAATGTGTAGAGAATAGAAACCCAAGGGAAAAAGTGAGATGATGAAAGAGTACTCTGATCATTAGTAAAACTTAGGACATTTCCTTATGAGTTTCTTTTTAATTCCTTCTTTATTTTCTTGCTTTATCTAAATATTGCCCTATAAAAATTGAGCATAAGTCAATAATAGGAGGGTGAGAAGGGAGATCCACAAAAGGAAGTGAGTTGTTACTATGCAAATGTTTCCCCTGGAAGTAAAGTCTCCAAGAAGGTTACTTTTATATGATTTATACTCATCGCAAGCCTTTGTGGAGAAAAAGACTCTCAGTACAGAGCACCTATGAAATGATTCTCAAGTGCCCACAGAATGTGCTCCAAACCTCCTGACCACTCAAGTATCTTCTTGAAGTATTTGGGAAATGATGCTTTCCAAAACGTATGTGATGTTTCTGTATGGTAGATTGTAGCACAAAAATGCCTGGAGAAGAGTATTCCCAGTGCCTCTTCAGTGCGACCCTCTTCTTGACAATGGAGAACAGGCCTCGGAGGGGTGAGGGTAGCTCTGGATTGATGGCAGACTGTCAAGCTCAGGGAAAGACAGGTAAGCCTGGCTGAGGTCTCACTGTACAGGCTTCCATGGCATGATAGATACTCATGTGTCATTTAAGAATCATCAAAGTAGTTGAATGTCTTAATTCAAGGCATGAAATGATTAACTGAGTTTTACAAAGATTATTCTCTTATTTGTATTTCTAGAAAATAATTTTATACATCTTCAGAAAGGAAAATAAAGGATGAAAGAGAAAAACATATAACACTCTGGTAATTATATGAGATTTGGATTAAGGAAATAAAAATAGAAGGTAGAGAAGCTAGTTGTTTCCCAAGCATTCTCTTCCCTTTAATAGTCAACCACCCTAATAGTCTCCTATTCTTTCATTTTTCTCCACCTTTATTAAATTTATTAAACCTTTATTAAACAAACAAGAAACAAATTTCTGTCTTTGCAAAGGTCATGCATGGACAACTATGATAGATTTCTAGACATTTACTCAGGATCTGTTTTGCCTATGCATAATGTAGAGGTGGCTAGGAAGTAGCTGCTCAGCTATAGACTGTCATTCTCAATCCCTTTGCCTCTGGCAGGACAACTATGACACTGAATTTTCTTTAATGAAATGTAAGTAATACTATATCAGTTCTAGAACAGGTATAAAGAACTTTTCATATCACCTTCCAAACTTTTTGTCCATCTGCTAAATGGATGAAAGCCTCCTAGATGACCTTGGAAGCCATCTGATGAAGAAGGAAGGCTTTTCATGAACTTGAGTCCTGGAACCACCTTTATCTCCCATGCTAAACTGTTACCACTACTGCCAATTGGATCTTATATAAGTAAGAAAATTATTTGTATCTCATGGAGCCACTGAGAGTTTGGAGGTTGTAGTTAACATGGCAAGTAGTACTTTTCTCTGCTTTTCTGTTCCAATATGTACTCTATGTACAATATGCATCTCTTAAGCATATCATGTCTGAGGGCACTTAAATATGAATGTCTTATGAGTACTTGAAAACCTAGATGGAGGTTTTGAATGAGGATCTGGAGTTATTAGGACATAGATACTAGCTGAAAATATAGGTACAGTTAGGATGGTTCAAGGAGAGCAGATATAATGAGAAAGTGTATCAGTCAGATTTTCATCACTGTAACAAAGTACTTGAGACCAGCTACTTGGGAAGAAAATAGGTTTATTTTAATCTCAGCTTTAGAAGTTCAAAGATCAAAATGTGTAGGCCCCTGGTAAAAGCAACACATAGCGTGATGTGATGGTGGTGTTGGCAGCACCTGCCCTTGTTCTCCCAGTTAGGAGTTAGCGAGAGAGAGAGAGAGAGAGAGAGAGAGAGAGAGAGAGAGAGAGAGCGCGAGAGAGCGCGAGAGAGAGCGCTAGGTGGGCCAGGCTCAGGCTTTTATAACAACTCTGTCATAGTTTAGATGCAGAATTCTCCCCAAAGTCTTCATTTGCTCAGTTCTCATAGGCAGGGTCTCTAGAAGGTGACTGAATCATGAGGATGATATAGCTGACTTGCTGTTAGGAGGTGGGTTCTTGTCAGAAGAGGCAGATCACTTGGGACATGACCTGGAAGGGTATCTCTTCCTCTCCAGCTTCTCTCTTCTCTCTCTGTTCCCCAGCTACCACAGTGTAAGCATCTTTCCTCTGCTATGACTCCCTGCCTTGTTATTTATCACCTGAAGTGGGCTATCCATGGGCTATAACTGTGAGACAAAATCAACTTTTTCTCCTTTAAGTTGGGGGTGTTGGGTATTGTTTCCCAGCAACAAAAAAAATGATCAAAATAAACTCTCTCATGAGAATTATCATGGGATCCCAGAAGAACTACCGTAGTGTTCCATTGGCAGGCAGTAGATTAAGTAGATCTATGATCTCCCACTAGGCCCACGTCTTAGAGGTCCCACACCATCTCCCACCACTATGCTGAGAACTACACTTCCAAAACATGAACCTTTGGGGGACTTTGGGAGATAGATCTATCCAAATTATAGCAGAAAGTCAATGAGGAAATATAGGAGTTGAGCAGTAAGGATGCAAGCTAGAAAGGAGCAGTAGCAAAAAGTATAATCAAGAGAATAAATTACATTCTGTCATAGAATTCATGCAAATTCAAGAGAAGGCAGACTCAAAGACTGAGAATAAATAATGTTTCAGTGGAATTCAGAACACAAAAGTAAAATTGCTGTGCGCTGAGGAGAGAAAAGAGTGGTGAAAGAAACCACAACTGATTCTAGAAGAATACCAGTAAGGGAAGGACATACATGCTTTCAAATGAGAAAAATGAGCAGTTAAATTTTAAATATGAGGTTGAATTAAACAGATTTGTAAGCTGAAAGACATGAGTCACCACAAGAGAGGCTATACTGAAAATAAAATAGAAGTGATGGTGACTGCTGAAAAGAACTTGGAGAATACAAAGACAAGATAGAAAGTTCACATTTTGTCTGACTTATTTCACACTTACATCCCCAGTATTAAAATATCCTGGCCAAAGAAGGCACCAATAAGCATTGACAGGAACATTTCTTCCTATTTCACATTATGTATTATACATTTTGATCCTCATTTACACTTTCAGTTTCTCACACCAGAGAAACTATTTGATATTTACACATGTGGGTCCTATTTATTTCACTTAAGAGGATGGCCTCAGTGTGCAAAAAGGTCCAAAGGGGAAGGGGAAGGGGAAGTGAGAGGGGTAGGAGAAAGGAAAGAAGGGAATAGAAAAAATATGAGAAAAGGAAAAATGGAAACAAAGTCTTTGTAAATAAGGAAGGGGTGGAGGGATTGAAGGGAGGGCAGGGGAATGGGGAAAAAATAAGAACCAAGATATATCACGAAAAGGTACAAATTCCCAATGATGAATGTCATTGTATTGTATACTGGAAATGTATCAATAAACTTAGTGAATTAAAAAAATATTTCTTGGAAGAAAATTGGAGTAGAGGCCACAAGGAAAGAAAAGAAGAGATAAAAAATACAGATAAAAGTGTTATCTTTGGAAAAGAGGCAAGACATCATGTGGGACAGAAGGCAAGAAGGGAAAGCTAGGGAACATGCAGATCGTATAGGAGGTGGAGTTTGTGACTGATGGGTGCTATTTTTTCTGTGAGGTAGGAGGCTTGACCATCTGTTAAAATGAGTGGGTGAGTCTGGCTAAGTGATTTAAGAAGAGTGGTAAGAGTTTGTAACAGTTACTGGAATGAATAATATGGTTATTTCCTTGAAGTGAAAGTTTTAGACTATTCTAACAATTCATTCATTGGGAAATTGCATTCAGTTGAGATTGCAGAAGGAAAGATATACAGAAAATAAACCACTGGATGCACTGAATCTTTAATAAGGCTAGGGGTTAAGCTTAAGTTGAGAATATAGATTTGTTTACCAATTACTCAGAGTAATGTTGATTTTCTATTTTGTGTGTGACACAATCTCAGTCACAGTGTAAGTCTACATGAACTTTAAAGTTCTTTCTATCATGTTAGTAACTATAACATTGTATAATGAGAACTTCATCATTTGGGTAAAATTTTGCAAGAAATCAATTGTCCTAAATTCTCTGATTTAGCTACTGAATCACAAATAATGACTTTTATGAAGAAAACATAAGTGAATAAATCCTATGAATACTTAAACTTTATAGAGCAAGGCTGGTTCAGAATATGTATATATCATAATGTTCAATATCATGAAGACTTCTATGACAATAAAAATAAAGTGTTTGGCACTTCAATATATTGTCAGGCATCTACTTTTGCTTCATGATTCCTTTCCAGTGATTTTATTGAACAGTTCATGATGTATTGAAATTAACCAGTTCCTTATCCACATCTCATTTTACCATGGTCGCACAGAAAATGTAGAGATGTGAGCAAATGACAGTTCTATCTGGTTGGAGGAGTCCCCTGATATATGTGTGACAAAGCAGTGTGAGAGAAGTGGACAGTAGAACTTACATCTGATGAGCCAGTAGCTATATTTTAAAATACCAAAGAAACATATGTTACCTTCTTAATCACAATGATCTGTTATAGATATTCACATTTGGACTGCAGTTCTTTAGGCTAAGGCAACTCAGGGCCATGCAGTCCACATCGTTGTCTATGGAAGCTCCCTCATTATCATGACTTTATGATTTACAGTGTGACAGCTCTCTTTGAGGACAGATGCTGTCACTCTAGAAAGGGAAAATTTGAATCTTACCTTCAAGGACCTGCTCTATCCTTGCCCTTTTTACAGTGGTTTTGGAATTTCATACTTCACATGGAAGTTGAAAGTTTTATTTATAATT
>NW_004624745.1:3178244-3199713 GCF_000247695.1 Heterocephalus glaber | reverse complement strand
GGAGTAAGATGGAGTCTCATGTTGTTTTAATTTGCATTTCTCAAATGGTCAGAGATGTTGAATATTTTTCATGTATTTATTGGCCATTTGTATTTCTACATCTTGGAGTTGTCCATTCATTTTAGATGCCCATTTTTGATAGGGTCTTTAAATTTGGGGGATCTAATTTTTTTGAGTTTTAAAAAATATATTCTAGATATTATTCCTTTGTTTGAGAAGTAGCTGGCACAGTATTTTCCCCATTCTATAGATTGTCTCTTCACTCTGTTGGCAGTTTCCTTTGCTGTACAGAGGATTTTTGATTTGATGCGATCCTATTTGTTGACTCAGTATTATTTCTTGTGCAAAAGAGGTTTTTCAGGAAGCCTTTGCCTACACCTTTGTCTTCAAGATTTTTACCTATTTTGAGTTCCAGAAGATTAAGTATTTCTATTCTAATATTTAAATCTTTTATCCACTTTGATTTTAGTTTATTGCACAGTGAGAGATATGGATCTAGGTTCAATCTTCAGCATGTGGAAAGCCAGTTGAAGCTATCTTTCCTCCAGTGAATGGATTTGGCCCCTTTGTCAAAGATAATATAGCTGAATGTGCCTGGAGTTGTTTCTACTTCTATTCTGATCCACTGATCCACAAATCCATTTTTTTTCTAATACTATACTTTTTTTTCCTCCCTGTAGCTTTGCAGTATAACTTGCAATCCAGGATTATGATGCCCCCTGCCTTACCCTTGTTTCCCAGAATTTCTTTTACTATTTTAGGTCTCTGCTGGTTCCATACAAATTCTAAGGTTTCTTTCTCCACTTCTATAAGTAATACTTTTGATATTTAGATTTGGATTGCATTAAATCTATGTAACAGATTGAGAAGTATGGACATTTTGACTTTATTGTTTCTGCCTATCCAAGAACTGGGTTTGTATTTCCATTATCAGTATCCTTTTGAAAATAATAAATGATCAATGCCATATATACTGTTTTGTAGCCTGTTGTTCATTTAATTTACTGGAGTGAACACCTTTCAACTTAATAAGTCCATGTCATTATCATGATCTCATCACTCTACTTTCTATTCTGCCATTAACCTCAATTTCTTCCCATCTTTCCTCCCCTGATTCCCAATCTTTTGTCTAGTAGTAGTCTTCTTCTACTTTTATGCCATCTTTTTTAGATTCCACATATTAGACAAAATGTAATATTATCTTTCTGAGTAAGGCTTATATTGCTTAATGTGATGATCTCCAGTTTCATCCATTTTCCTACAAATGACATAATTTCATTCTTTATAGCTAAGTAATACTCCATGTATGTATATCTCATTCTTTCATCCATTAATCTTTTGATGGGCACCTAGACTGATTCCACATTTTGATTATTGTGAATTGTGCTGGAATAAACATGGATATGCAGATATCTCTTTAGTATAATACTACCAAAGAATGGTATACCTGGATTATATGGTAGTTTTATTTTTTAGTTTTTTGGGAAATCTCCACATTTATTTCCATAGTGGCTGTACTAATTTACATTCTGACAAGCAGTAGAGTTCCTTTCTCCCTGCATCTTCACCAGTATTTATTGTTTTTTTGTACTCTTGATGATGGCCGTTATGACTGGAGTGAGATGGAATCTCAGGGCAATTTGACTTGCATTTTCCTAATGTCTAGATATGCTGAGAATTTCTCATATTATCATTGGACATTTGTACTTTTTTTTGAGAAGTATCTGTCAAGTTTCCCATTTATTGATGGGGTTATCTGACTTTTTCTTCTTCAGTTTTTTGCATTTTTTATGTTATAAATGTTAATCCTCTGTTGGAAGAGTAGCGAGAAAAGATTCTTCTCCTATTCTGTAGGATGTGTCCTTGTTAACTTTTTCCCTATTGTATGGAAACTTTTAAATTTGATGTAATCCCATTTGTTGGTTCTATTATTTTCTGTGCTATTGAGAGTCTTTTCAAGAAGTCTGTGCCTATACTGACTGCTTCCAGAATTTCTGCCATATTTTCTTCTAAGAGTTTTAAAAGTTCAGGTTTTATGCTTAGGTTTTTAAAAATCTATTTCGAATTGATTTTTGTGCTATATGAGAAATAGGGAACTAGTTTTGATCTTGTACATATGGATATACAGTTTTCTTTGTACTGTTTGGCTCTAAGCCATTTTTTTCTCCAAACTATGTTTCTGCATCCTGAGTCAAGGATCAGATCGCTGCAGCTGGTTGGGTATCTGTGTTTCTTTTCTATTCCATTGTTCTTGTGTCTATTTTTGTGCCAGTATCATGCTTTTTCTGTTACTATGTAGTATAATTTGCAAAAGGTCCCATGATGCCTCCAGGTTTGCTCTTTTTCTTAGGATAGCTTTGGCTATTTGGGGTCTTTTATTTTTCCATATATATTTTAGGATTTTTTTTTCTAGTTCTGTGAAGAATATCATTGGGATTTTCATGGGGATTGTATTGAATCTGTAGATTGCTTTGGATAACATGGTCATTTTAACATATTAATTCTGCCACTTTCTTCAATTTCTTTCTTCGATGTTGTGTAATTTGGGTTGTGGAGGTATTTCACTTCTATAAGTATTTTTTTTGAACATACGTAATTTTGTATTTTGAAATTTCCTAACCCTCTATACAAGAAACTCTGCTGAAACACTTTCTACAAAGGCAGTAGTGAATTTTCAGAACATTTTGCATTTTTTCCCCTCAGCAAAAAGATAAATCACAGTGTAAATCATGTTGTTCTGCTTTTCTCTTTGGCTGGGGTTAGACCCAGAAGTTGGTGACTAGCAAATGGTTTTAACCAAATGTTGCTAGTGCTCCTCGGGCCTGTTCTATAAGTATTTTTTAAAGCTATTGTTAGTGAAATTGTTTTCCTGAATTTTTCTCAAGTACTTCATTACTAGTGTATATATAAGCTGTTGATTTTTAAGTGTTCATTCTGTATTCCAAAATTATTATTTTTGAATTCTCAAGATCATCCAAACCTAAATCAGCAAGTTATCAGAGTGTAGTTCAAAAAGATGAAAAAGACATGGCTTCTTACCATCACCAGACTGAGTTTTCATTAAGCCTGAGTTGTTCAACTTAATGCACTAAACTATGTGGTTTCTTAGGCATTATGTGGCAATTTACCTTAGCCAATCTCTTTAGATCTCCCACCTTTATCTGGTGTTGGGATATAGAGCCAACAAATGCTTCTAAAGGTGTGGTATTTCTCTTTTAAGATAACACAGAACTATTTAAAACATGTTAGTGGTGTTGTTTCTGTTTTCTGTCAAAGCCATTTTAGGAACAAATACACAAACAATAAAACAAATCTTATTTTAGTTTTATTAATTTTCAATTCAATATTTTTGAAATTAGTGGTCTAGATTATGTTGTCACTGTTTCATATTAATTTTGCTTTTTATAGAAACATCAGGATTAATTTTAACAAATGAGAATAGTAGCTTTCTCAGATACATCCTTACATTTTTTCAGTGTTGATATAATCAGTCACAAACACTAAATCCAAAATATTTACTATATGTTTGCTCTTGAGGAAAGAGTTTTAAGAAATTAATAGCCACTAATTAAGAAATGAAGAGCCACATTAGAATGTCTATATGTTGCTTATGTCCAGTATCCTTGATGTTAGGGAATATCAATCTTCTTTCAGTCTGAGTCGTTTTACACAACATTTACTTATGATCTGCCAGGAACTGGAATTCAATACCGAATACAACAGATTATCTTTATACAACAGATGATCTCATCTCTATGTAGATATCACTTCAATGGGAAGATATACATTATGACTTTATAGATATGGATCATATTTTCTTGAGTCTTCTACTTTTGTCTGCCTCTTTGTAAATATATCCTCAAAGAAAATTTCCCTGAAAGAGCCCTCAAATATTATCAGTATATTCATTTGGAATTTATGCATTTGGAATTTTGAAGTTTTTCTGCTTTTCCAATATGCAGAATTCTGGGGCTGTAGCTGAGTGGTAGAGCACTTGAGTACAGTGCACAGCCCCAGATTCAATCCCCAGTACTCTCTACCTCAAAAAAAGTCTTTTTTCCATATTTAGATTTTTACATTTCTAAGGGCATGTATTATCCTAAATATTATTTTATTACTTTTTAAGTGTTTATGTACATAAAAAGGTAAAGAGAAAGATAAAGGGAATACCACTCAGTTTAACACTGTGCTTCCAATACATTAATTACATGGAACCCGTGATAGTATATCACAGGCCTGTATATTTTAAAGTTTATGTAAATAATCTTGGACCAAAATGTTATTTGTTCATTTGATCTTTCCTTCAACATTTATGTTCATGAGTCTCAATTCAGTAGGCATGGCTGTAGTTTATTCTTTTTACCACTTTTATTTCATCATTTGAAGGCAATACAATTTGTTCATTCCCCTGTTTGTGGAGATTTTTAGCTTTTTCTCTAATTTTCTTTCTTTTTCAGTCTTTACATCAATAATGGCTTGAGGGAAAACAGTGTAAATACACTACAGGATTTTTTTTCTGAATTATAAGTCATCATCACTTCACTGTCTTGTATAGAAACAAGTTCATCTCAATTAGATAACTGTATGTTTCTCAGTTCCACATATACATTGATGAGCTTCTCTAATACCAAAATCAACTACTTTCCCTACAGCTTCCAACACTCAGATTTCAAGCTGAGATCACAGAGAGGAAGAGCGAGGGCTCAACTAGAGGTAAAATCTTCATGCTTAGGATCTCTGAAAGGTCATTGCTGCTGAATACCCTTTCTGAGCACATCAACCTTTCTCTTGTGCAGTGTTTCAGCATCACCTTCTGGACAGGAATTAACTCATGTGTTATTTATAAATAAAATCACAGCTTTCACAGCTCATGTTCTGTTAGGAAACTTGCCAGAATTGCTTTAAATGCAGTCATCAACTCATGGCTAATATTATTCCGTGCTATAGAAGAGAAGCTCCCCAGGGAGGCTGAAGGACGAAGGAGGCCTACTGCTGCTCCCTTGTGAGGTAGATGTCTTGAATAGCACAGCTCAGTTAAATTTACTGGGTAAGCCACCTAATTGTCTTGGGCATGTTAAAGTTTCTCAGTACTGAGCACAAATCTTTTGAAAATATAAAAATGCTGGGGTCAGGGTAGATATCACTTCATCAGTGAGTAGTTTCCTTCTTCTCATATATTTTGAAGTTGTTCTGCAAATCAAGTAGACAAATGTAGAAATTCAGAAGTTCGTGTGATTTTCTGTTGTTTGGCGTTTATCCCAGCAAATGAGGGGATGATGCCACGTCACAAGAGAGGTGTGATGATATGTGAGAGGAGAAGTCATCCCTTAAGAAGGAAGATTAATGTGCTGCTCTAAAATGCAACTATTATGTGCCGCTTACTCAAAAGAAGTATGAAAAGTGAACAAATGGAGCTGTCAGACAAAGTGCTGATGACATACGAAATATTGAAATAAACAGCTGATGGTGCACAAAGAATTGAAAGACTCGTTGATACCCATTTCTGCTCCACTGCTCATTTATTTCTATGATGTTGTCCTCTTGTGAATGTGGTATACCTCTTGTTAGAACCTCCCAGATTGGGTCTTCAGAGTGACAGAAAGTCAGAGAGTTGAGCCATTTTCCACTGACTAAAAGTTAATAGAGATATAATTAAAAGAATCTGAAAAAGATAAGTCAAAACAATTATTTGTGTTTAAAGGAAACCACTCTTAACTGGAAATTAATTATATCAGTAAGGATGATCATGGAAGTGAAAGGCTACCTGCTCAGAAATCTGTTGCCTTTTCTGTGTACACAATGTGGATATAGTTTGCAAGATTCGTGTGCCTACTTCAGTAAGCACCATGTGCTTCATATAAGACCATGTGCCTACACAGTAACAGTACTGAAAGTCAATTCCAAGCTTAGTGCATAAAATTTCCCAGGAGATCTTTCATTTGTTTTCTCTTGTGTGTCTGGAAGTAAGAGACTCAAGGTGGCAGAGCCATATAATGAGAGAATTCAGATTTCTAAGTCATTGTTTGAAGGAGAGACAGTCAAGAAAGATGCCAGTGTCCAAGGACTTTCTATGAGCTGGAAAAAACCTTATTGTTTCAAAGTTTTTGGGTATTTGCTAGGGCAGATTCCATTTCTATCTTAACAGCTTAATCAAGGTTTATTCAAATGCACATGCTTGTCTTAGATTATTTGATCTGCTAATTTTTAGATTACTTTCATCAATAAAATTTTGAATCACTCTACAATTGGATTGCATGAAATCATAAATATATTTCAAGATATAGGATATGAGTTTATTTAAGAAAAGGGACCTCTCTGTTCACCTGAATGTTTTGATTTCCTTTTTTCAGAAAACTGAATTTCTCACAGTGCAGACAGTTCTTTTGTAAATATTTTTTGAAGTTTAAAAATAATTTCAGCTTCCAAAATGTAATATAAAGTGAGAAATGAGTGATAGTTTTAAAGACTTTTTCTTTTTGATACATGAATAATATTATAAAATGTACCAGAAACATAAATACATGTAACAGACAATTGTCATTGAGCCACTCCTTCCACCCTAATAGTCTGAGATAGGTTATTCATTTACTGTTAAAATTAACATGAATGTTTGAAATTATCCTGAGAGCAGCAGTGACAGAAAAATGCAACTCTGTGTGTACTTAAGATTTTAAGGAAAAGGTATTCTTGTTTTAAAGCAATTCTCAACCTTTTGGAACTTATTCAGTCAAAGAACTTTTGTTTAGCGAGTTATAAATATCAATATTTGCCATATTAGAAATTAAAACAGATATTTTAAAAATACTTATTAATTCATTTTAAAATAGTAATGATAATGCCATATTGTGGGCTATACATTAATGCTGCATTGCATGATAACATTAATATCTTAGGAAATGTTCTTCCCTGATATCCTCCCGATATCTGTGCCAAAATAAGATGTCAGTTTGTCCCACACTATGAAAAAACATAAAAGACTGAAATTTTAAAGTATATATATATTTTTGCCATGGTTTATATCACTTGAATCTAAAAAGAAACTGTGAAATGTGTTGAAATTTTAGCAAAATTTACTTGATATTCATAAGTCTACTATTTTAGCTTGCTGATTGTTTTTGTTTACAAGATGGGAAGTTACTCTAGCTTCTTACCTAACCCATATGATAGTGTAGTAGGAGACTAGGGCATGGCATTGTGGCTGGAGCACATGGACACAACCTACCAATGGAAGAGACTTATATACTAACCAGGAGCACAGAGCAGCAGGATCTGAGTCTGAAATGGATCAAGCTGAGCTCTGTACCCCATACCAATCTTCTGACGTGAGAACACGCAGAACCTGACAACTAATGTCAAACTTCTTGGATGAGATTAAGTGGGACCACCTGAAGCAACTATCAAGGAGACATAAAAGGCTGGCAGCAGGTGCTTGAGGGGTACTGCCCTCTTGTTCTTGAAGTTGTACATTCTGCTTGCAGGACATAGCTACTCTCTTCTCAAAGAACCACTTTCTCCCTGAGCACTTCTTTTGTGCCTCTTCTCCTTTTTTATATTTTTGCCCTAAAATAAAAGGTAATCGTTCACATCCACCAATTGTGCTGTTTAAGACAATTGTCCAATTCACTGATCATGACAAATAAGAATCTGGAAAACCCTGCTGGTCCCTACCCCTCCCCATATTTCTCCAGCATAACTTTTTGAGGTTATTGTTGACTTAATTTCATTGTCATATAAGATAAAAAATGAAAGAACAAAGGTCCTTCATTTATAAACAACTAATATTACAATCATGTTCATTTTCAATTGTTTTATTGTTACTTTTATTAAATAGGTAAGTCATCATTTTATCTCAGGCACCACAATCTTATCTCAATCGTGGTGCTAAATTTCCAATGAAAATGCTTTGATTTTATCCTTCCTAAATTCAGTTAATATAGAAAAAAATAAAAATTTTAGGCTATCTTTTATATGTAAACTCTCTTTGAGAAGTTTTCCCAGAGGATTATTGGAAAATTGTGAAGAATTGTTCTTTTGTTTGTAAAAAGAATTGCTAGAAACAATGAATTTTATTGATTTGATACAATTGTAAAGAGTTGCATGGAAAAAGTTGTTGAATTAGAAGAAATGTTTGGTCTTTCTTAGATTACATTTGTAAAGCTAAATTTTGTTAATATAAATTTTTAGGAATAGTATGCTTTATATAAAGTCCTTGCATATTTGTCAATACTTTGCTTTTAATTATATAGTCCAACCTCTGGGGAAATAATCAAAATTCTTTTAAAATAGTTCTCTCAGGCTTTTTATATTTATTAGAGTCTTATTGTACTTTATGTGATACATTAACCACCAATATCTATTATAATTTTAGTTATTACTTCAAATGTTTACCTGTCTACAATCTTACTTTCTTCATCTGAATCTGTTAGAGAGACAGCTTTCTCATACTCCTATGTCTTAAGGGAATTTCAAAAGTTTGAGGTCCTGATTACATCCACCTGAGGCCTTTCTTTCAGCCCTGTGGGTCTTGGGCACAAAGGAAAATAATGCACACTTTCATGTTTATGCTGATAATAAAGTCCACTGCCTTTGATCCTTGAGTTCTGCCAGTACCCTTAAAAGAATAAGAGCATGTCTTTGTGACTGGTAAGTAGAATAAAATCAAATCCACACCCAACAAAGGCTGGCATCTTCTTGACCAGTGTTTCTAAACTGTAGATGAACACACACTTACACAGAGTTTTGTACATGTTTAGGTCCCTCTCTAGAGTTACTGACCCTCTTTACTTGACATTCTTGATATATGATGTATATTTTATCTCAGGATTATTATATTCTATGTCTTAAGAGTTTTCTTTTTTAAATCTGTTCATCATTTTTATAAGTCAGATATTAACATTCAATGATTTTTCTGAAAATAAACCTGGTCATTACACTGGCATTCATTTGGGGGAATGGTTTAATTATCTTCTCTTTTTCATGTCACAGAAAGAATCATATATTCCTACCAAGTGCATTGTACACAATTCTAACCTTACATTTGAAAATTATTAGTAATAAATTAACTACAGCCATTAGTTCTCTTCCATCTTTAGGTAGAATTTGTTTTGCTCTCTATGTACATTGAGACAAATAGAGGATCTGGGTCTTTGATAAAGGAAGAGAGTTTTAGAACCTCAAGCCAACATATTGGTACTGTCCCATCAAGAGGACAAGTACCACTGCTCTGTTGGGGTGAGCAGCTCACTGAGATCATAAACTCAGTGTCAGTAATGCATTAAAGATACAAAGTTTAGAAGGGAAGAGACTTTATTGGAAAAGGGTGAAGAGTATAGATAGCTACTCTGATAAGAACCAGAGCAAGGGGTACTAGAGTAGGGGTCACCTTCATCTCTGGCCTCTCTTATAGGGTGTCAGAGACCTTTCCCTTACCCAGAACTTGCCATGACTTGATTGGCTTCCGGGTGCCCTTTCCTAAATCTTTTCTTCTGGTTGTCTATGTGTAGCTTTTTCTGTTGTTTACTTTTCTTTGACAAGGCCTTATTTTCAGGGTCACCAGCTGGTTTGCAAGGGGGCGCCCCTATTCATAGTTAGCTTAGAGTTATTAAGGGTATGTGTGGATATCTACTGTAGTAATATAGTGATTCTAGGGTAAATAGTATAGTGACTCTAGTGCAGTGGTGATAACCTGTGGAGTGCATGTTATTGTGTTTTTCTTTTAAGACAAATGATGTTAATGTATGAGTTGTTTTTTCTAAACTACAGTCTCAGTATTCAAGTTTAATGGCAGTGTTGGCACTTTGAGATAAATAAGTGGATTTTGGGTAGGCACTCAGTCACCATCACTGCCCTAGAGTGAATGTGTGTGTGTGTGTGTGTGTGTGTGTGTGTTAGTCCATTAGTGTGAGTGCATACTGAGTAAGAGCTTCCCTCAGAGTTAGTCAACCACTCCCACTTTATTTCCTTTGCAGTCTTTTGGAGGTGGGGAGGCACAGCTCTATCAACTTTTTGACTTCGTGTACTTGGCTCCATCTGTGCTCCCTCTCTCTAGTTAGTCTCTAATGCTACCTGTGCTGCCTTGTGTCTTTTTTATCTGATTTTTCTCTTTCTCTACCTCTGCCCTTATTTCCAGGGGAATTTCTCTAGTAAAGTTTTAACTCTATCTACTCAGGGTTAGATAGGCCATTATCCTATTTTCTCTCTGCCTACAGTCTCCTTTTCTTTACAGTACTCAGATGTATCAAAGCTCATATTATATTGTTGTCTTAGTTACTTTTTTTGCTGTTGAGACAAAATACCCAACACCCAAAGTTAAAGGAGGAAAGGTTTTTTGGCTCACAGTTTATAGAGATTTTAGTCCATAGTGGTTTGGCTCCAGGGCAGGATGGCATGACAAAGGAGCATCACAGAGGAGAAACAATACATGGTAGGCATAAGGCAGCAAAGCAGTGAAGTAGCAAGTAGCAAGCAGCAAGTGACAGGCAGCAACAGCAGCAGCCCTCTTTCTGTCCCTTATACTCTATCCAGGTTACCAACCCAGAGGGTAGGTAGCACTCACACCCCAGGTGGGGCACACTTAATCCTAGCATCGCACCATGAATACAGCATTACATCTTTTTTTTTTTAATAAATGAAGCCTATTTTATTACTTCAAGTGTTGATGATAAAAGTTTCAGCCAGCAGTTCCATTTAAAAAAATGAAAGTACATACTATATTTCTAGCTCAATAAACAGATGAACCTGATGTCTCCGAATGATGTAACAATTGAGCATTATACAGTACATCTTATGAAGACCCTTAAAATACAGAACTACTGCTTTAAAGTTAGTGATTATGAAACAAATATCCATTCATAGTTTCAGCTTCTTTTTTCTTCCTCTGCCATCAGGTTCTCCGTCCATTTTATGCTTCTGTGTTGAAGGCTTTGGTCCTCGTTTCTTTTTCTCTGCCTTCTCCTTCTCTTCTAGCTCCATGTTTTCTCTTTCAATCAATGTAATTAAGGTATTACAGCCCCTGGAGCTCCACTGCAGTTCTGGACTCAAGAAACCAATCAAATCTGAACTAAGGAGAGTTGCGGATGCAGTGCCGCAATTCATCATAGACATTTTCCTTGTCAAATCCAAGCTTGTGAAGCATACAAATCAGAAAATGATCCTCCTCCTCTGTGTAGTTTTTCCTTTGTTAATACCATATGATATTCGGAGCTGATGAAAAGGTGCTTTGTACCGTCCAATCTTCATATCAAGTGCTTTTGTGATGCTTCTTCTTTGAATTCTTGCCTCTCCCCTTTCAATCTATGCCATGATCTTCTCTATGTCTGGAGCTCATTGCAAACATCTTTGATCCCAACATCACACACTCTAGATACAGCCTCCTCCAAAAAGCTCTACCTATGACTGCATGAGGTTTTGAGGGGACATCTAGATACAAGCCGTAACAGTTGCTTCCAAAACACATCTACTGCTTGCTTTTGAGACAAGGAATCTGGGTTGCAAATTGTAACATATTTACTATCTGGGTTTTAAAGAAAAACTTAGTGTTCAAATTATACCAGTGGAAGGGTTGGGGTTTCTACTACTTGTTTTCATGGAAAAGCAGATGTTTCTGTGAAGCTGGTAACACAAGTTCCAGCAGAAGTGAATTATCTAGCGAAAGTGAATTAAATAGATCTGAGTCAACTGATGAAGAAATTCTTACAGTAGGAATATGTTTGGAATATTGTCTGATTTTTATATTTCCTGGATATATTATGAAGTCCAGTCTTATTTTAAACTAGTAGCAACTCCAAGGAGTTTAATAAACTCTGCTTTTGTAAACTGAAACAAAACTTTAAAAAATATTCACTCATTCTCACTGACTTCCTGGTATTCCAAATGTTTCGCTGCCTTTAGTTTTTTTGGTAATATAGTTATGTACATTGGTTTAATAAGAATCTGTCCTGCTTTACCAGATTGTAATTGGATAAATCAATTATGCAGCCAAATGCTTGGTATCATTTTTAAAAATAATACAAATTTAATTAGGTATCACAGGAACTAATGTATTAAGGAACTAATATTGACTTTATATATGGAGCTAATAGCCTAAAAACTCTTCGCAGCAATATTTGTAGGGGTCCAGTCTTGTAGTTGCTAAGAAGTTCATTTCCTTTCAGACTAGGAACTTTAATTTGAGGGACCCCCTAGAGAGAAATTCATTCAAATTTATAAGATATTTTACAAACTATTTTCTTGAGTTTGATATTCTGTTCCGAGGAGAACAAGCAAGAATATTTCTAAAGGTTGAGTCAGAGATTACTGATGGGAACTACCAGATAAAAGTTAAGTTTTCCAGGTGTGATTGCGAATGCCTGTAATCCCAGCACTTGGGAGGCTGAAGCAGGAGGATTGCCATGAGTTTAAGACCAGCCTCTTCTACACAGCATGACCCTTTCTCAAAAAACAAAAAACAATAAACAAAAAAACAAAAAGAAAGAAAGAAAAAGCTAAGTTTGAGGATTCAGTGGTTGTTTAATAATCTAAATGTTATAGCTGAAATCTAAAAGGTACTCCCAAAGTCTCACATTTGTACTTAACATGTTCCATATTACCTAGTTACTTTTCTCCAGCACAGTTAATTCTGGTTTTTAGTAATAATGGAGATGCTAGACTTTAAATATCACCTACTTTTCTTGGATTTATTGTATGTGATCTAGAAAACAATCTAAAAAGAGTAATATTATGATAATATACTTACAGAAATAGGTTATAAATTGCTTTTGAGATAATTCTTTTGACCTTCGATTATATACTGCACAAACTATAAGTAACTATCTTTTTAAAACTCTTAGAAAACTTTTTATTTGGTAGTTATACCATTAAAAGGCTATTCATTTATGTCACAGTACTAGGAGTTACGGTGCATGACAAATAGAAGGTTGCCACCTGTTGTTTTGAAGGAGTTAGGTTCTATCACAATTTTATGGACTTTATAAGTGACAAATGACTTCTTACACACATTTTATAAAAGTTACTAAAGTTCTATCTTGCTGACTCTGTTTTATCTTTTATTGGTATGTTACATAAAGTAGAAACTAACTCTATTAGATATGTAAAACATAAATCAAATGGAATTAAATAATAAGAGCAGACATTATTGACTAAGAAAAAGATAAACAGAATTATTAAGACAACTGTCTGTGGAATTTAAGATCTGTTTGATTTTCCAATTCATAATGTATTTAAATTAGAAATTATTACTTGAAAGAAAATAATTACTTGGGGAAAATAATCTTTATGATGTTCAAAAATTGGTTTTCAGATGTTCGTAGCTTTTTTTATTTGATTTTAATGTTTACTTCATATCTTTATTTTAAATTATTTTATGTAGTTATTGCTCTATAATTCTAATTAATGTTTAGATCTTAAATTTAAGTGTTTGTATGCTAATTTTAAATTATATTTTTAAAGTATACATATTTTAATCCTCAATTTACAATACTTTCATTATATTTAACTTACTGATGTTAAAATTCTTTTATACTATGACTCCAAGTATTGGAAGTCTTTGAACCCTGTATCAGTATTAGGAATTATAGTAATATCAGTAAGTAACATGATAATACCTAATCTATTTGGTAGATCTATATAAAAAGAATTCATAATTTGTGGGAACTCATTGGCTATCCAAAAATTGTTAAGTATTTGGTAAAGTTATATTTTCTTTCCAATTGTTTATTTGACAAATGAAAATGTATGTTCGTTAAGACTTATAATTTCATATATTAGAATGGTGGATCTCCAAAATGAAGTAAAATGCTATGGTGTAGTTCTCCCCTTATTTATACAATTGTGTTACCTACTTAACTTTTATTCATTCTTCATTTTTCGGTTTGGATGTACTTCCTCTTTCCCATTCTGTATTTACCCCTCTCAGAACACTTGTCATATTCATTTGTAACTATGCCTTGGTTCATCAGCTGTCCCTAAGAATGAAGCTACAAGTATTCCTCTATGTCCTCTGTTTTGTAATACCTGTTGCACTATAAACAGTCATTGGATACCAATTAGCTGAGGGCTTTGAACATTTCTGACAGCCTCCTGAGGATAAGTACACTGTTCCTAGTGCCTAACACCTCATGAGAGATATGCCATAAATATTCAGGAATTGATAAGAAAAGACAATAGCCCCAGGGAATGCTGAAGCTCTAAGTCATATTTACTTATAATTTCATCGTGGGTAAAATTGCTGTCTACTACTTCAGTTTATCAAATATTTTTGAAGGTTATGGATTTCCTTAGAATTGGAAATATAATCAAGACTCGGTTTTTGCTATTGAGGCATCTAAATGTTGATATGGAAACTCCTGCAGAAGACAAATAAAAATGAGGTTGGCTACTAAAGCGAAAACACTTGTCCTATTAGACCAGAGTAATTTAAAGAGCACTGCAGCACCCAACACATTTATGGCAAGGCTATGCCTACCACCATTGCAGATCACTCTGGGTCATTTGCACTGTGCCCTAGGACTCCCTCCTCCTTGAGAATGCCAATGAAGTTTACAACCATTCTCCTGAATATCTAGGGTTTACAGAAACTCAAGAAGTTATTCAGAAGCAACTTTCTCTTTTTCTCTAAAAATAAGCCCAGGATTGGCCAGATTTCATTAGTATGTAAAACCTTCTCCTCTTGGTCGTTTAAGACAAATTATGTATCATGTGATGGTTATTAGAGCCATTTGAATGAATGTTCATGTGCCCTTGTCTATCTGCCCACAAAATTGGGCACTGCTGAGGTGCCTGTGCAGATAATATCCTTTTCCTGGCCACAGCTTCTAGTTGCAAACAGCTCTAATGCCATTGTCTGAACACAGGCCAGAGAGCTGCTGGGGGAAGTTTTCCATAGTGCAATTGCATATTTTTTGTTTTTCCTGGCAATGGCCAAAGTCTTCCTGTTGGACCTAATTAGAGAGTATGATTTTTGAGTGACCAAGACTTAAATTGATTACCAACAAAACACATATTACTTATGCCCTAAACTAAGTTTGAAACCATAATTCTTTTAGGCAAGAAACTGTTCTGGAACCTTATTTTAATTAGTAAGAACTTTATAATACAGTTTTTATTTTTTAACATTAAACTGGGAATTAAATGGGAGTGCAGTAGTTCTTAATAGGAATTGCTTGGCTAAATCCCTATATCTCACTGAAAATTTATAACTCAGTATTGCTTTTATATATTCTGTACACAAGACAAGCTAGGTTTAGTAAGGATGCCTGCTGAAGGGTAGAAATTGCCATAAAACAGTCCCAATTCTTATCTACCTTTTAGGTGTTCTACATGCAAACTGGAACATAACTTAGCAAGATTGAGAAATAAGGGATTAAGAAAGAACAAGAGGTTAAGGCATAATATTGCTTTATGGGAGAAACAAGATACTTTGGTTTTTATTCTACAAAGAACCAACACAGGTATTTTCAAATAGTGTCCAGTTCCACAAAGAATGTGTTTCTTTAATATCAAGAGCCATATTTTTGTGTTATGCTGGTTCACTATACATTTTAAAATGGCATACATTGGAGCTCTCCCAATTTACATCTTCATTTAGGCCATTCATTTAGTGGGTCAAATCATCATTATTTTCATGAGTATAGTAGATTTTAATTCATTTAACATTTTAATCTTTCATCAGCTTTTCATTTCAGGATATTTCACAGCATATATGGGATTTGTATAAATTTGCGTGCAGTAAATTTATTCTCTTAACAGTTTTATTCTTTAGTCAGAAATTGATTTAAGTAGGTTCCACTATATATCACTTCTACTTCCAGTGCAGTTTTAGGTCAGTCTATAAGTGATGTAAAAGCAGTGAGGTATTAAAAGAGCTTGGAAATACCTGAAATTGGAAAGAGTTTAGAAGTGGGCCTTTGCAAGGGCATTATCCTCCTCAGAGAGGGGAGGGCGGGGTGACAGCAGCATTTTGATCTGAAGCCTTGCATGCTTTATTTCAATTCTCAACAAAGTCAAAAAGATCCATTTTATCTAAGTTTGTGTCTTTAAAATGAAATTAACTGCTTCAGTGCCCTGAAACAGCCCCCATATGGTCACATGAATGTATAGGCTTGTCCTTGCCATCCAGTTGAAATAATGCTACATTTCATGTCCTCCTTCCTTCCTGCCGACATTCATTAAATTACATCCAAGTGATAAATATTAATATAATAAATGCAGTAGCTATGGAAATAACCTAGGGCACAGGCCCACTCTATCATGTTTTCATATAGAAGTAGATGAAAATCACCAGCACTACATAATAGTTGGCTACAGAAAATGGCAGCATGAGAAACACCTCTACCAACAGAGGGACTGGTGTTTGCTTTGTGTGCATCAGAAAAGTGAAGGGTGACCTTTAGAAAGTCCCCTTGCTCTCTAGAATTCTGCAAAGAAATTGTCTCTTTTTACGGTAACTATTGTAATGGGCGATGTCTCTTATTGGCAAGTGAACACTTCCATAAAAATGACAGCTGAAAATCAACCTTTGAACTTGCTAATATGTCTTTGAAAAAGACAATGAATGGCTCAAGAGGAAAAAAAAGAAAGAAGAAAGTAAATGAAGGGAAAAAGAAGAAAGGAAGTAGAGAGAGGGTTTACCTTGTGATATTGTCATTGTTCTACTTAATATACTCCTTTATAAGACCTTCTAGTTTTTAGCACTGTGGACCCAATATACCAAGTATCTAATAAGTGTTTGTCAAATTGAACTGAACTGTACTGAACTGAATGAAGAAAATGAATAACTTGGGAAAGATGATGTAGGCCCATTACTGTTCTTTCCTCTGCTCTAAGCCCCACAAAGCCATACCATAATCTAGAATTGGAAATATGAAATCAATTTACTTATGTGTTCAAAGAATATGTCTCTTTATGTATCTGGCTGGGGTGAGAATGTGGCTGGGAGGAGAAAGGTTGTGGTCAAAATATATATCCAAATTAGTATTCTAATGAGAACGATGATGGGACCTGGTAGTGACAGGGTTATATGAGACTTACACTGATTTCCACTCTAATGTCATGTTAAGCTCTCTATGGCTCTGCTTATTAAATTATAGAGGGCCCAGTTGAGAGTCATTTCTAGGTTCAGATCTATGGCAGTTTTTGCAAGTTAATTGGGAGGAATTACTGAATTTCACTTTATGTTTAGAATAGATTTAGTTCATTTTACATCTCATGGACATTCTAAAATGTAAAAAGTGTAGTGATTTTCCATCTATGTTTTGAAAAAAATCCTACACAATGAAAAAAGAAACTTCACTTTTCTACAGTGGCCTAGGGAAGAAAGGAAAAGGCAAAGGATAAGAATACCACCACCCCTGTTCCTTTGCAGGCTTTCACCACTTCTATTCCCTGCAAGCTGTCAGGTCTGGTTAACTGGTTTTCAGGTCCTTTGAGTAAGGATTCTGGTCCTCAAAAGGGCATTTGACGTTGCAGGAAGTTTATTCCAGTAATATGAGAGTGTCTTACTGAAGGCTAATTTTATTTGGATCTAACTTATCAACCTAACTGTCAAACTACAACTAGGGAGGTGAATTTCACTGTTTGGACCATTTTACAACCTTTCAAATGATAATTGCCTGAATTTTTATGCAAGCATTTATTGATGGAGGCTGACAGATGTTGAAAAGAGCAGAACCACAAGCCATACCATGGAATCTGGGATAAAAATCTTTCTTTTTGCCCTTACTCCATTGCTGTTTTTGTAATGCATAATAACACTCTTTCAAATGCAAAATATGAAGCAGGAGCTTGTTTATCTAATTGATCTTGCCTACCTATGTGCTTCCTTTAGCTTTGGTTTGTCTTCTAACCAGCAACCTCCTGCCCTCAATTTCAGATTGCCATACTCATCTAGGGAGTTTTCTAGTTATTACTCTTTAAAAAAAATCTATCAGTAAAATCTTCACTTAATACTTAGGGTAGTAATTTGGTTGAACTGAAAAAAGTTCTTCAGAACTCTAGACATTAATTTTATGAAGACAGCATTATTGTGTATTACACTGAGTATCATGAGTGCATTTAAAAAGGTAGAGAGTGCTCTGTGCACTTTTTTAAAAAATCATGTTTGCAAAGTGTATCTTTTTATAACCTTTTACTTTCAATATGCCTATGTTGTTTTAAATTGAGTTTCTTGCAGGCAGCATATAATTGGGTGATGCTTTTATCCACTCAACTATGCTGTCTTCTAATTGCTGTATTTAGATAATTTGTATTGAAGTTATTATGATAGGACTTAAGCCTGCCATATTGTTTATTTTCAGTTTATTCCATCTGTTTCTCAGCTCTCTGTCTCTCTTTTTTCTTGCCTTCCTGAGAGTTACTTCACCATTTTTGGGGATTTCATTTTGGCTTGCTTATGTTATTGAGTATGTGTTATGGATTGAATTGCATTCTAATTTATATTTCAAAGCCCTGGCCTCTAATTTGTTGGTATTTGGAGATGAGACTTTTGGAAGTAATTAGGTCTAGAGTAGTGCATGAGGGTGAGATTCTCATGATGGGATCAACATTTTTATACAAAGAAGAAGGGAGATTTCTCTCTCAATATGACACAAAGATGAGGTTATGCAAAGACATGATAGCTACCTGCAAGCTAAGAAACCTCAGAATGATATCCAGCTTTCTAGCACCTTAATCTTAGACTTTTAAGCTTCAAGAACTGTGAGAAGTAAATTAATGTTTAACCTACATAGCCTACACCATTTTTATGGAAGCTCAAGTTGACTAATACAATATTTCTTTGGATGTTTGTCCTAGTGCTTGCTCTATATATCATAAGATGTACATAAATCTTATCATTTTCTGATATTGACATTTGGCCACTTCTAATGAAATGTAGAAAACTTCCATTTAAGACTCTTTATCCTTTCATTATGGAAATGAAATTAATATATTTGCATATATTGAGCATTGTATATAGAATTCCTGCTTCCCTTACCACCCCTATAATCCAACCCAGGGCATCACGCATACTATGTAAGTGCTATACCATCGAGCTATCTTCCTAATCCTTAAATAGCATTTTAATTTTTGCTTTGATCATCAGATATGATTTTAAAAACTCATGATAAAGGTAGTCTATTTAGTCTTATTTTTCCCTTTGCATTTTTGTCCTTCCTTTCTGGAGATTCCCATCTTACCTACCTATCATTTTCTGTCTATCTAAAAAATATCCTTTAGCCATGCTTCAAAAGTAAGTATGTTGGTGACAAGTTCTTTTATACTGCCATCATCTGAGAATGTCTTTATTTCTCCATTCTCAAAGGTAATATTTAAAAGTGAAGGTAATTTTTTTCTTTAAGCACTTGAAAAATTCAGGCTTCTTTTCGGTCCCCATAGTAGAAAGCTATCGTTCTAACAGTTATTTACCAAATGAAATTGTGTTGTTTCCCTCTATGTTCTTTTAAGGATTTTCTTGGTTTATATTTTTCATGACTTCATGCCATGGTATGGATTCTTGAGAATTTCTTTTATTTTGGGTTGGCTCAATTTGTTGATATTGTAAGTGTATGTCTTTCAGCAAATTTAGGAAATCTTCAGTCATTATTTTAAATATATTTTAGCCTTCTCTTTTTCTCTTCTTCCAGTACTCTGATGACATAAACACTGGATCTTTTGCTATTGTCTCACAGATATGTGAAGCTCTATGTGGTTTGGCTAGGTTTGTTTGCTCTCTCTTGTCCTGATTGAGTAATTTGTTGTTCTGTCTTCAAGTTCATTGACTATTTTTTCCACTGTCATATTCATCCTTTTATTGAACACTTCCAATGAAGTTTTATTTCAGTTATTATATTTATTAGTTCTATCATTTTCACTTATTTTTTAAATTTTATATATGGGTTTCTTTTTAATTTGTTTCAAGGACATTCATAATTGCTTACTGAAGAATTTTATGAAGGGTATGGTAAAATCTTTGTTAGGTAATTTCAATGCCCTATGTATCTCAGATTTGCCATTTGCCATCTTCTCTTATTTAAATATGTATACTTGTGGAATGTCCAAATTGAGCTAATCAATATATTCTCTGCTTCATATATTTACGTTTTGTGGCATAACCTCTTCAAATCTATTCTTTTAGTAGTTTTCAAGTATTCATTACATTACTATTAACTATACTTTTCATGATGCACACTAGGTTTCTTGATCTTTTTTATCTAATCAAAATTTTATAATCTTTGATTAGCATCTATTGCCACCCTTCCATCTCTAGTTATCACCATGTATTCTTTATTTCTGTGAGTCACTCTCTTCAAGTGGTCTAGATTTTGACATCCTTTTCTGATCCTAGGTAGTCTATTTTTGTCTGGTTTTCTTGGTGTTGTTAAATTTCCTGATTATTCTTTTTTGGTGGTGCCAGACCAGAACAGACCAGGCTACCTAGTATGTTTATGTGAGATAAGGTAGACCCTTTCCCATAAGGGTGGAGAGAGTTTCAGGATGAGACTTCTATTCTTGATAGGGCATCCCTCTCACTCTCTGCATGAGCAAGTTGCCTGGTGTCTCCCAGTGGAGGATCAGGAAAAAAGTTGGAGAGTCTTGGGCATAGGAGAAGAGAATAATTCCCTAGGCTCCTCGTTGTTGGAAGGACTCTCATTTTCTCTGGAGGAGGGCTCCACTTTACTGTGCTATATTCTGCCACTGGGCTGACGGTCAGAAGATGTTGGGGCTGGTTCTCTTTGTGTAGGTAGAATGGGGGGAGACAGAGGCCAGGCTGCGGTGTTTTCTTCCTTGCCTAGGTCTTTATCCAGCCCAATTTCTCTTTATTAATCTTTGAGTGTCCTTCTGTTATTTGTAAAGATGTATTGTCATTGAACAGAATGAGATACTTCAGAACTAGCTTATTCATATTAGATTTTTTTTTCTTGTGCATTTTTAACTATTTTTGAATATATATTTTGATAAACCAGGAACAAGCTTTTATGTTTTCATTACAAATTCCTGTGCTTTTATGTAGCTAGTGACTTTGAATTAAATATTAACAATAGATGGATCAGGAAGAGGACTGAGAAAACTCATCAAAACATTGTTGTGTTTTTCTTTTTGGTGGTAGGATTGTGGGTGATTCTTATTTTCTGTATGTTTCAATAAATCAGTGAATAATATGACTGATTAGTAAAACTGTTACTTATTAAAGGGAAAAGAAGCATGAGATAGAAACATGTATTCAGCATAGCTGGAATATGAATCACTGAGCAATAATAGAAATAATAACATCTCTTGGTTTTTATTCCCAGGCTCTGTGCTCATGGCATTCTATGTATCTACACTTACCTGATAAACATCTTTAGCATTCCAGTTAGCCAGCAAAAAGGAAAGTAGAAATAACACACTCAAGATTAAACAACAGTGGTGAAACCAGTGGGCAAAGAGGATAGGATGGTCATTTTATTAAAGGGGTCAACTGAATATATATATATATATAAAATATATATCATATATA
>NW_004624745.1:3092074-3172884 GCF_000247695.1 Heterocephalus glaber | reverse complement strand
GTTCCATCTCATTTCCCTTTGGGGTTGCTGTAGGTGATCTGGAAGTCTGATTTTGAGACTTATTTATGTGTTTTCTCATTTCGACTGTGGGGCAGGGTGGGTGCTGTTGGCATCTGTACAGCTCACTTCCTCCGAGCTGGGATAGGTGGGCCAGGGGCCAGGAGCAGAGGTAGGGATGGTGGTTGGAAAGCCCCTTCATCTGGGCCAGGAGCGGCAGGACATTTGGCTCCCTGGAAGCCCCTTCTTCTGGACCAGGAGCAGTGGGATAGAGGCTCAGAAGCCCCTACCTCTGGGCCAGGAGTGGCGGGACTGATGGCAGCCCAAAAGTCCTTTCCTCTGGGCTGGAAGTGGTGGGAGGGATGGTGGCTGGGCAGCCCCTTCCTCTGGACCAGGAGTAGTGGGATGATGGCTCAGAAGCCCCTACCTCTGGGCAGGAATTCTTTAAATTTTGAGAACTTGATTAGCTCCAGTACAGTAGTCTGGTGGTCCGGTGTCCTCTGCATCTTTGTAGTGTGGAAACAGGTGGCTGTACAGAGACGAGGCTAAAGGAGCCGGGGGAGGGGTCCAGTGGATTGCTGCTGGGGCGTGGGCTGATTCGGTGTTTTCAGCGCAACTGGGGACCTCAGACCGTGTCCGCAGACCTACCTGTCTGCAGCAGGCTGATTTGGTGTTTTCAGTGCGATTGGCAACCTTGGGGCCATCTCCGCAGACCTGCCTGTCTGCAGTGGGCTGATTCAGTGTTTTCCAATAAAATCTATTGTATGTCAACTGCAGACCTGGATGTTAAAGGTAAGACAATAAGTCTTTTAGATGAAGCACAAAAGAGTATCTTCAAATTTTTATTTATATTTTGGGTTTCTTATGTAAGAAAAACTGTATGATGTTTAAGCTTGTGTGTCTGGTTTATTTTATTTAACATTAAGGTCTCAAGGGCATCCATTTTTCTACAAATGACTCAAGTTTATCATTCTTATGACAGAATAGTATTCCATGGTGTAGAAATACCACATTTTCTTTATCCATGGGCTCTTCCAAGATTTAGCTACTATGAATTGTGGTGCTCTAAAAAAGGTGACAACTGAAAAAAGAATATCTTCAAATTTTAGCTTAAGAAATATTTCTTAAAGAATGCCCAAATACCCAAAAAACAATTCCAACCTTGACTGTATATAATTTGCATTTCATTACTGATACCTTATCATTTATTTGTCCTTATGGCTTCTCTTTCCTGGATGTCTGCTCATTTTTCCATTTGGAATTTTTGTATTTTTTCTCATCAAACTGAAAATATTTTCTTCCAAACTGTAGGTTGTTTTTAATTCTCTAAATAGTGTTTTTTAAAGAATATATATTATATATTATAAAAGGGGAGAGGAGTGGTTTGTTCTGATAAAAAAGTGGAACATGATGAACATCCCGGAACCAGTCATTCTTGTCCTCAATAATCAAGAAGTAGGAATGATGATTAATGTTCCTTGCTCTCTAAAATTTATTCTAGAATAAGGAAAGAAGTAGTATATGGGCTTACCTCATGCTTTTTCTCCTTTACTTTGAAGTCCATGTGAAGTCTATTTTATCAGCTATTATAGCCACTCCAGCTTTCTTTTGTTTGCTGTTTGCATTATATATCATTTTCTATCCTTTTATTATCATCTCATTTGTGTCTTTGAATCTGTATGTCTTTGGTAAGCAACATATAGCTTAATCTTTATAGAATTAAATTTTATCTACCAATATCTGACTTTGGATTAGAGCTTTTAACCTATCTATAATTAATGTATTTATTGATAAAGTAGGATTTATGTCTGAGATTTTGGTAATGTTTTCTTGTTCCTCTATTCCTATATTTACTGATTTATTTTTGTGAAAAATACTTTCTAGTTTTAACACCCCTTATCATTTGTTTAATTGTATATTTTTTCCTGTACTGTGGAAAGAACCCAGGGCCTTCATATTTAGTTACATCCTCAGCCACTTTTTATTTTTTGTTTTGAGACAGGGTTTCATTACGTCACTAAATTTCCCATGCTAGGCTCAAACTTGCATCTTCTCACCTTAGCTTTCCAGAGTACTGGAATTATAGTCATGTGGCACCATGGCAAATTCTCTTTAATTGTACTTTTAAATCATTTTCTTAGGGGTTGCCCCAAAGATTAAAAGTAAAAAACTCATAACACACTAGTTCAGATTAATATTATATTAATAGCATAAAAAGTCTAAAAAAACTTTGCTTCTGTATAGCTCTGTATTTTTAATATTATTATCAAATTAAATTTTATAGATATGTAGTAATATCATAAATTATATATATACATTGTAAGCTTATCAAATAATTTTATAATTATGTTTTGTGTAGTTATCTTTTAAATCAAATAAGAGAGGCAAGAATTGAAAAACATAACTGTCCTTATATTTACCTACGTAATTAACAAGTACTTTTTAGTTCTTCATATGAATTCAGCTGTGTAGCGTTCTTTTATTTCAGCCCAAAGAACTTTCTTTAGTATTTCTTCTAGCAGTAGAGATGAATTATTGTTTTTCTTTTATCTGGAAATTTCTTAATTTTGGATTTAAAGGATAATTTTGCTGAATAGAGTATTCTTGGCAATTTTTTTTCTCTTAATACTTTCAATAACTGTTTTCTAGCTTCCCTGGATTTGATAAAAGTTCCACTGTTAACCCAGATTTCTTATACATGATGAATTATTTGTCTTCTTAATTCTAAGAACCTCTGTCTTTTAACAGTTTGATTATGACATGTCTAAGTGTGGCTATCTAACGCTGCCAATAACATTCACATTGACTTCACTGATTTTACTGTGGAAGTGAAAACTGTCATCAACAGAGTTCTAGCTTTTTACCTCAAGGGTACTTTTACACTCTGATAAGGCTAAGTCATCTTATTGAAACCCAATGAAAAGGAGAAATAAAAGCACTTTTAACCCTATGAAATAACCCAGATGGTAGATGGAAATCAAAGTGGTTTTTCTTTATCCTTGGGCAACATGTATGGCCCAACTGGACAGATAGTATTTAGATGTTTTTGAGGAAGAAATGTGTATATATATATATATATATATACACACACACACACACACACACATATCATATATATATGATATAGAGTGATGGAAAGATGCAGATATATATTTACATATATAGTATTATATATTACGTATACTTAGCCTTATCAGAGTGTAAAAGTATCCTTGAGGAAAATAGCTAGAACTCTGTTAAAAACAGTTTTCACTTCCACAGTAAAATCTGCCCATCATGAACTATATCTCCTTGTGATGCACCTCTGCCAGGCCACACTGCCTTGGGGCCAGCCGACTGTGAACTGAAACCTCTACAAACTGTGAGCTACAATAAACCTTTCCTCCTTTAATTTGGGGTGTAGGGTATTTTGTCTTAGCAATGTGAAAAGTAATTGAGACACAGGTATTGATAAATTTCTTGCTGTCTTGATCCTAGACACTGGTTTATAAAGTATGTTATTTCATAGAGATCTTTTTATCCCTTTCTTTAGGAAAGTTAGAAATGTTCAATGGCTAGTTTTTCTTGCTATTCAAGGAACTTTTAGTACCAAAGAGAAAAACAAACAGGCAACTGGATGAGAAAGTGTATTATGAAACTCTATCATTTGACTCTTTTTTGGTGTATTTAGTCTTGTTGTGATTGCATTCGTGGCTATTTCCAGCAATCTCCAATGAAATTCTCAAATATCACAGTAGTAAAATTGTGAAGTACAGTACAGTGGCTACCACACTTACATGGAAGAACAAATTGTAGTAATCTTGTGCTCTGTTTTTAGATTCAAGATTCTTCCAGAGATAGATCCAATTACCGATAGATAAACCAAATTACGGTTGAGCGCTGATAGTTGTTCTACCAATTGGAGGCTTGTATATATGTTTTTTCAAATATTTTTGGCCTAGGAAATTGTCTATTATTGTTGGTAGAATATCCTGTTTATCAAAATACTCTTTTACCAGAACAATTATTTTTAGATTGATTCTGATTCATAAATTTGGTTTATAAACAAGAGAAATTTTTAACTCTTTAGAATAGTTACCTATGATTGCAATTAATCATTACAAAATCTCCAGATCTACTACTTATGAAGGTGATGCCAATCTGTTCATGAGACTAAGATTTCATTTTAAGATACAGTTATGCAGAAGTACTTTTTAAGCTCTGTTATAGTCCATCAGGTTAATATTGGTCAACAAATGACGAACAATGTGGATAAACTGAAGAGAAATAAAGATACAATGATGATGACAAAGGGATGAAAACAGATCTTATATGCAAAGATTAAAAGAATAGTGTATATTTACTTTAGATATGAGAAATCCAAGGGAAAACTTGATCGCTACTTTAAAATTTATCAAATATTTTTATGAAGAGCATACCTACTAGTTATTCCTTATGTCTGTGGAGAAAAGAATGAAAAAAGAAAAACAAATTTAACTCTTTAACATTATTTTATTTGCTAATTAACTACTTCATTAGATATTAATGGAATCTATTTCTGTCTAAATCCCTCTCTGGTGGTAATTTGGACCTTGCAGGCTCTGCATTAATTTTTTCAGGACCCGGGGAAACCATTTACTACTCTTGAGCAAAAGCTGTATGCACTGAAGAGTACAAGGCCACCTGAAACTGCTTCATTTATCATTGTTATAGATCAAAATATAACTTTACAATATCATCCAGCTCAGGCTCCTGTGGAGAATTTACTCACTTCTTGAAATTCTCCAAGGCTAGGCTTCTACACACTTTCTCACTAATGAGAAAGAAACATGCATATGTGCACTAATACAGGTAAATTCATTATACATATTTCCTGAACATATGAAAGCAGTGCACTGGATTCCAGGGTAAGGAGATGGTAAACAGGCATTAAATAAAGGAAGAATCTATTGATTCTTTTAAAAACTACTCACATAAATAAATGATGCACAGAAAATGATTTATGAAGGACATTAATACAATGTTAGTTCTTTTTCAGTGAAATAAATTTATCTAAATAGTTTAAGAAACTTTTCACAATTAGTTAAAAATCAATGTCACATGCTATGTCCACATATCTCCTCAAATTAATCAAAAGAACAGATTGAAGTTCAAATAGCAAAAATCTCTAAATTAGTGTGATTAGTGTGATTGGTAATAGAGCTTTAAGAAAACAGGTAAACCGTCCTTCTGGAGAGAGGTTGAATCATTACATTTGTAAATATTTTTTTTTCTCAATAAAATAAATGTGAGATTAATTTGCAGTACAAGTTGAAAATGAGCTCTGGTGAATTTTGATATCTTCAATCACAAGTCAATTTTTAAAATTAAAATATTATTTAGAAGCTTTAGCACTATGACTTGAAAATCACTGTTCTGTGCCATCATTACTTCTTCTCCTATTTATGAATGAATGTAGGTGGTATCTATAATTCCAACTTTCTGCCTTGGGAGTTATACCTCCAGGCTGATATGCCATCTCAGTATGTCAGAGAACTAGTTCCCAGCTTGATGCACTCAATTTCTTTCTGACAGCCAAGAAATTTGATTTTTATAATGAGGTGTAAATCAGAGAAAAGGGTTGTATATAAAAGACTTCAGTAAAGATGAGAACAGGAGAATAAGAGTTTATATCAATGCTGCTGTCGGTTAAAAAAGAACATCAGAATTAAGGACATCTTCTGAGATGAAGAGGACCTCAACCTATGTGTGTATTCTATATCTGTACAAATATACAGTGAAGTCAAAAAATTAACAGTGAATTCATGTTTAGATCAAGTTTTCCTATGATGGTAGTAAAGTGAGCTGTCTAACTGACAGAGGCATGGGATAATACATATGATAATATTTGACAGCCTTCTGACTAACCACAAGGCAAGGAGATGGTGATGGTGGAGCATTCTCTTCCTACTCACCCATGCTTGAATTTAATGCTACGGTCATATCATTGCAAGGACCCTAGACAAGTATAACTAAAAAGGAGAAATTAAAATGGTGGTTTATGGTCTTTTATTTTGAGGTGGAAAAGGTGCTAAAGCCCTAATAAATGGAAAAAGAAAGACTGTATTTTAAGAAGTAGTATTGGTTTATTTGGTCTCCAGTTAAGTTCTTGTTTTATCTTTACAATTTTTTTCCCATTCAGTATCTAACAAGGTTGGTGGAAATAAGATGATCAAATGAGAATTTCACCCAACTGATGTTTTTCTTTAATTTCCTTCCCCAGAATCATAATCTCCCCAGGTGAGCTATTACTGGGTAATACTGGTTTAGCACCTGTATCTGGTCGGTGTATACCTGACCACTCTTATCTTTAATTTATCTATCAGAAAAGCTATAGTATTAATTCATAAAAATGAATGTGGCATGGCAATTGGTGGATGATATTGTAGCTATATAATCCTAGAAGGCCAGATACAATAGTGGTTCAAAATACATGGTATTATGAGACATGGTATTATAAATACATGGTATTATAATACAAAGTATATGAGACACATGTATGATAATGATAAACTATAATTAAATATCTGGAAATTATGCTGACATAATGCAAAATATCAAGATATTTAAGAAATATCAAGCTAACTGAATTGTATATTGAATACAGATACTTAGCAATATTTATTGATGCATTTGCTTAAGTAACAATTACAAGGAGATACACAACCTTTAATTATCTGAACAAATTTAGCTACCACAGGGGATGTAGGTCTTAGGACATGATTTACATCTCTTAGCCATTATATGTCTCACATGTTGCCAGTTATTCTCATACCATGGTCAAGTTTGGAGAATGTTGTTCTGTTGGTCAAGATAGGCTAGGTGCAGGGAAGTAAGCATGGATCATAGATATAAAAGCATCTTCTATCACATTCTGAGCTTATGTCACTACCTGGATGAATTTCAAGCCCCTAGGTTGGAATGCTCTAACTATGGGTTTATTTGACTCTTAAATAACAGTTTGAGAAATCCTAATGCTGCTGATGGTGCTTATAGTGATGATTCACAAGAAAAGGCTATTTGTTTTCTATATTTGCTTGTTTCCACATTATTCTTTCTGTGGGATTAGTTAGCAGAAGGAATTGTAAAACCACAGGGGAATAGTTTAAATGGGATAATGCGTACATTAGAGAATGATTAACAGTAATTTCACAAAGGTAGAAGGTAAGCTGCTCATTTTTTAATGGAATGGAACAAATGTGTTTGGAATGACTAACAAAATAAGATGTGAAAAAAATAGTAAATTGTAACCACTCAGTTTCTATTCAGGCAACTAACTGTGAGATGTAAGTGCAAATTCTCTCCCAAATTCACATACTTAATATTATTTAATGTTAAACTTCAGCAAGATTGTGGCAGACAACTGGCACAGAACATAAAAGCCATAGTGCTTAAATGCCAGCCATCCCACTCAGTTAAAACGTAGTTTATGTTATGTGTACTTTTCTTGAATTTTTTAAGTCATACACAAAACAGCATAACTCAGTGTTTAACAATAGCATTTCAAGAAAGCCTAAACTTTCTCCCATAACTAACAGGTTATATAAGCCACTTAAGTTCTGAAAGCTTCAAATTATTTTTTAAATTAAAGACCATTCATTTATTCTTCCTTCTCTATATATTTAACTCTTATTCTGCAAGGAGTACTATCTTACGTATTGTGGTAAATACAAAGAAATCTATATAAAATGTTTTACAGAACCTGGGCAAGGACAGTTCTATTCAAAGTATGTTTCTTATTGTCTAGATATCTTTTTCTCCATGTTTTAGTCAAGGTTGGGACCAGTTTTAATTTCAAGAAAGCAGGTATTGAAACTTTCTGAAAAAAACTTCCAATAACAGCCAAAAACATTCTCTTCTTTGGTTCTGCCCCTGTTAAAAGGGAGATGGACCCCAGAACTTTGAAAGTATTGCCAGTGGACCTTCTTAGCACCATACCCCACATGTTTGGTTTTGTTCCATATTTCCCCCACCTTGACCCATGAATCATAAATACTCAATGAGAGTGCACTGGAACCTTGATAATATGAGGGCTGTTCATTTCTAGTCAGGGTTGGTGCCTTAGTTACTTTGTCATTGCTAACTCAACACCCACACCTCTAAGGAGGAATGGTTAATTTGGGCTCATAGTTTGTAGAGGTTTCAATCCATAGTCAGCTGATTTCAAAATAGGGTAGCAAGGCAAAGGAGAGATGACTCTTGACCTAGCTGCAGAAAGCAGAGAGAGAGAGAGAGAGAGAGAGAAACAGACCGACAGAGAGAGTGATCAAGGGAGGAGGGGGCAGATATCCCCTTCTAGGCCACACCTCCCACCATTACACTAATAAGTGTCATGCCCTCATAATCTAATCATCTCCCAAAAGTCCCACCAATGAGCACATGAGGCTTTGGAGAGACATGCAGATATAAATCACAACAATTGAATTTGTTCTTGAAACTTGAACCCTTGCTAATAAAATTGTGGCTCATAGAACACTGAGATCTTCTGAGAGTATCAGAATCTCAAGCCTTACCTCAGACCTAATGAATCAGAATCTGTACTGAAAGACGTATTGAAGTCCAAGAAGCACTATATTAAATGATTGAAAGATAAATGAATTGACAGACCCTTGTTTTAGATTCTTAAATTCAGTTTAATTAAATTGCAATTGGTCAGATTATGAATCTTGAATTCAATATCATGCATCCAATTAAAGGGAGGGATTATAACTTTCAATGATGTTTCTGAAGTGGCCAGAACTTCATGTTGACACTGTGTGTTGAATTAACTCATATATCTTCCCAAGTATCAAATATAGAGTTCTCTCTATATATACACACAAGGCATGATCAAAAATTATGATGAGTTCTTAAACTTAAAAATAATCATTACACGTTGTGATTAAGCCCAATCAAAATACCCCCACTCTCTTGGAATATATGTATCCCATCATTCTTTTCACTTTTAGAAGCATTTCTGGAAATTCCTCTTTCATAGTGTCTTTATATGGCTGCCTCAATGTTCTGAATTAATTTGAAAGTTTTATAGTGATTTTTGACAAATAAAAACATTGTGGTGTGTCCTTATCCACATTATTCACCAGATCTGGTATTGTGAAACTTCTGCCTCTTCAAAAGTCAAAATGACAGTGAAAAGTAAATGTGTTGAATCCATTCAAGGATACTGAGGCAGCCATGACAGCCAACTAAGGATACTCACGAAAGAGGACTTCTAGAACTCCTTCAGAAAGTGGCAAGAATGATGGGTTAAGTATGTTTGAAGTGAGGGGGAGTATTTTGAAGGGGTTTAATGATAATGCATCTGTCAATGTAATAAATATTTTTAAATTTTAACATTCTCTGTATAGTTTTTTGTGTCACATGGTGCATTCTTGTTTAATATAGATTTGGGAACAATTTAAATTCCCATCTTTATGTCCCAAAAAATTACTGTCTTCAACCTGGCAAATTTTTATGTAAATACTTCTCATTTGTCAACCTGTAATATTTACTGAATGAACTTCTAAACTGTTCCTTTTGGAAAGAAGTTGGGATTAATGAAAGAAAAAAGATTTTCCTTGCCCTAAAGGTTTATAGTCTGGTTCATTGGCTATATGTTACATACTAAATGTAGATTACTATATATTCATATATATTCATATATATATATATAGTGATTGAAAACTATAATGAATTGCTAAATTTTTAAAAACTTATTACAGTAAAAGATATATTACTAAGAATAATGGTGTAAGAGTGTTGGAAGTAGGGCAATTATTCTGAAGGGGATTAATGGGAATGTATCTTTTACTCTGTATTTTCTGTTCACAGAAATGCAGGAGAATAATTTAATTTTCCTAAAGTATGTAGAGAATGTTTTCACAAAAGGGATGCTTGTATTGAGACTTGATGGGTGAGTTGTACTTAAAGCCAGGAAAGTTTGAGAGGATTCTAGATGAAGGAATCCAGCTATAAGAGAGTTTCTAATGTAATTTATTTCCATAGTTTATACAGAAGTGATAAGGAAGGGGTTGTGAATCTGAGCAGGAATACAATGGCCTGACCAAGAAAATCTTTGGATGGCTTACTGGAGAGAAGTCTAAATACCACTGCACAGATGATGTGGACAGCCACTGAAGAATTCTAATTAAGACATGATGGGTCAAATATGGATACCTTAAAAACTGTGGTGAGTGGAAAATTATTTTAACAGAGTCAGGGAGGCAAATTAAGAGACTCTTATAATATTCTACTGTAGAAATGATAAGAACTGAGACTATAACAAGCAAGGTGGGAGAAAATTCTCTCTTTGACCAAATTTTCCTCAGGAACCCTGAACTCTTTTTCAACTAGGCATCTACATTTGGACTTCCATGTTTGTCTTGCTTTGTCTCAGTTTAGCAAAAATTCTGGTAAGTCAGTTTAGCCATCCTTAATCTCTAATTGCCTTAGTACCTCATTGAGTTTCTCATCCTCCACTGTCCCCAGATAATGTCTGATCATTTTGGCCTGTCTTCTTTCAGAATCTCTCTTAGCACATTTCATCCACTGACCCCCATCCTACTCCTTAACTATAAATTTCTGCTTACTTTTCCAGGTTGTTTTTAGAATTGAACCTAAGGTCTCCATGACTCCAAGTGCAAAAATGTCATGTTCCCTCCTTCTATCATAATAGTCTCCCCTGAATATAGTCTGCTTTATCATTTTTCAACAAGTGCAATTATATAATTTTTTTAAAAGAGAGAGAAAAATATCTTTAGGAAGTATCCAGGTATCGCTTCTGAGGAAGATTACAGAATTGCCTTCATTCATCCAGAGAAAGCAAAGTGAAAATAAATTTCTCTTGGTAAAATTATTTTACTGTTTTAACATAAAATATTTATCATAAAGTGAAAACAGCCAATGGTCTCATGAAGATTAAATTTATGTTTGATGCAAGAACCTAGAATATAATTCTGCTAAAAAATTTGAGGATGAATTGAACACAGAAAAAGTTCTCTTCATGATATTCTTGGCAGAGGAATTATCTTGTTGAAGCACTATTACTGATCTATAGTACCGAAGAATTGACTGTGATTGATTTCCTCTATGAAGAGATTATATATAAATATGATAGTCTTTACATGTAGACACGGTTAATTATTTCCTATATAGGGTAATTTAGGGAACAACTTAAAAACTGTTCCCTATCCATGTCTTTCCTGGTGTCCAAAATTCTCATTCTTGTAGAAGAACCACACATCTGGGGAAAGAAGTTGTTTATGTGAGGAAAAGACACGAATGATATTCCTGGGCTCTTGAAATAGGACAGAGAGTCAAGAATTTGAGGTTTGATTTTATTCAGAATTACAAGAACATATGAGTATGAAGTTCCCCTTTGCTGAATTTTCAATGTAGTTTAGCTAGAAGATGCCTACGAAGACCGTAGCTTAAGTATAATCAGAGATTCTTAGATGGTAATATTTTCACAAAAATCTGAGAATCATATTAAAATGCAGTTTTGATTCTTTAGGTTTGAGATGGAACTAAAGATTCTCCTTCTAACAAGTTCTACATGTGATGCATTACAAGCACTGGTTTGAAACAATAGCCAGGAAATGAACAGTAATATGACCAGAAGTGTACAAATGAATTACCTCGCAAGGTTCTGAAGGAATGAGATACAGAGCAGATCTTGGAGGTGGAAAAGCTGGAGTTGTGTCTTCATACATCCATTACATAAAGGAGGCCTCTGAACAGCATTCATCTATATGGGTTCCTCTGAAGAATGCTTTATTTCTATGAACTTTGGCAACAAGTAATGCGAATTATACTTATCATGCACTCAGAGAAATCTTCACTTCTCAGAGAGTAGAGGTCTAAAGGTACATATCATCCTGTTGTGTTTGTAAATAAAAAATGCCCTCATGATGATTTTAAAAAGATCTTCAGCCATATCCACAGATGCACAAACTAAGAAGTCAAAAAAGAAGAAAAACTATTCATAAAAGTATGACAGAGAACTGGAGATGATTCAAAGAATTCTCAATTTAAATGTATCTTATTCTGCTCCAATTATCTGCATTATTTCAGCTGAATTTGCTCTTATTTTTTTGAATGATCTAAATAATTGCTCACATTTTTCACTTCACATAGACACATCCTGATTATAATTAGAAGAAAATAATGCATGAGGTGGGGTATAATCCAAGGCTCAAAGCTGCAGTGAAAACATTAGATATAGGTGACAGAACACTTGAGGTACAATTAAAAGATTGGCTCTGGCTATATTTATCATTGTTTCTTCTTGCATAAACTGGTTTATTTTTTAGTGAAAGATTAAAATTTTACTAAACATTGGAAGTTAGGACTGCGACAATGGAAATAAATGGAAATTTCACCTAGCTTGAAGTCAGCCTTTCAAAAAGTCTAATTCATTGTTTAAATACAATTACTTTATCTAAGTCCATTTATTTAGTTTTTAATAATTTGAACAGATTAAAAGTATTCGGCTACATACTATTGCCTGGCTTTGAAAATTATGCCTGTGGTACTGTTCCAGCTACATAGCAAATATCTGGACTTGTTCAGCAGCTAAGCAGAGTATAAAAAAGGATTAAAACTGCTTTCTGTATCTTCAACTTAGTCTGAGATAACACAGAAATCTCCATCACTCATGTAGCCCAGAGAGTTTTAAAGCATTAACAATTTATCTAGCTTATATATTATAAAAGCTTAAAAAGTATATATTTTAACATCAATCACCAAATCCAACTATAATGCAAAAAGTGTATTGCAAGTTTGATTGGTACAATTCCTGCTGAATGAATAAAATAGGACATGCTCTTGCAAAAGCTGGTGTCCAATAAATTTGACAATAAAAATTTCATCCAAAGGGGTTAAAAAAGGTATTTGGGGAAATGAACTGCTTTGAAAGAAAGGTACCATCTTTCATGTGTAAATATTTTCCTTTTCTTGAATTTGTCAGGATGAACAACATACAACATTGACCTTTGCAGATTGTTAACAGCTTCTTTGGACACACACACACACACACACACACACACACACACACACAGGACACTGATTGCAGTGTTCCTAAAGTTACTTCATCATTTCTTACCATTTGTCCAGAAGAACTGCTTTTCAGAACTGAATTCAAAAGGACTCCCAGAGCTGGCCTGAGGCAAACTGTCAAGAAGGAATGTTTGTTGTTCAGCAAGCTGCAATCCCTTCCCACCTTATCCTTTCTCTTCACTTTTTCTTACCCAAAGAGTATGACTTGGCAGGGGAAGGAAAGAAGAAATCTATTTGTCTTCTTTTCTTATGAAAATCTAAAAGTTTTTTACAGGGAAGGAAAAACTATTTCTGAATACACTCATATAATACGATAGTTAATAGAAAGTCTCTCATAAAACCAAATTAATATTTGACAAATCTACTACATTTTCTTCAGGGCTCATTATACATTTTACATAATGATTGTAACTTGTGTTTTATATATGATCAAAAGATTAGTATTGCTAGCAATTTTATATTCTCAAGAAAGTGTCTCCCAAAAGTCTAGTTAAAGGAAGTTTTTGATATAAACACAAAGAATCAATGTAAATGAAAATAAATCATCATCATTCATATAATACAGAAAATATAATAGAAAAATAAAATTAGGCAAGATTAATCTTTCTCTCTCTTCTTCTTTCCTCCATTCTTTTTGAAAACTTTTAAATAAAATGTTTTTTAAAGCAGCAAAATGAATATAAAAATAGTTACAAAGAAATTAAATTTTAGATGAAAATGTCAGTGAGGGAATTGAGAAGTGGTAGAGATAGTTTTATGTGACTGGACTTTACAGCTTATCCTAGATTTTAAGGGTATGGTTCAAGATCTCCTTGCCTTAGAATCATCTTCCTAATTATTTGGTATATAGATGTCTAAGCTCTGCCACAGATCTATAAATCAGTTGGAGCTTTAAAATACACATTCTGCATTTCTCACATACATAATTGTTGAAAACCTCTACATGATTCCATTCTAGAATCAACTGGCCTATGTGCTTGACTTCTAGATAGTATGTAAAACTAATGGTCTCTTTTTCTTTGCATTGTAGGAGTGCAAATACATTATGCTGCTTTATAAATCACTAAATATTTATTGTCTTGTTCTCAACTTTTCAGTTGCTGCAACTCTCTAAGAACCAGGAAAGTTCAACTTACTTGTTGCACGCTTCTTAGTTTCATTGTTGTATTGCTTAAATCTCCCAAGTGTCAAATATTCAAAAATTCAGTACAAAATATGTTGACAAATCAGCTAAGTATATTTATCTAACTAGAATAAGAGAGGATGGCCTTGTTGAGTCTTTGTAATGTCTCCAGAAAGTAAATATCAGGAGAAAATATGTACAGGGATTGGAGTCTGGGCTTTAGTTGCTTTTAGGGCAGTGGTTTAAGATGGGGAGCTGTTTAGGCCAGGGTACTGTTTATAACATAATACTTTTGTATTTGTGGACTCAAGAAGGAAATGCCTTGAAGTGAGTCTTGATAAGTAAACTGAAGTTTGATAAGTGATTTGTTTGCTCAGGTGGGTAATCTATTGTTCCAATAGGAGAGCAAAATAGTTGCCAGACACATTTGGTTTGTAAGAATTTTCCTAAAACAAACAATAAAGTTATTTATTGATTTATAACCTTATCTTCTTGGGTGAGAATTTACTGGAAAAAATATTTAAGTACTGTAATGCATGTGGCTTCAGTTTTCACTACCAGTTTCTGGGTTCTGTGGACAGAGATGCTTTCATGTTTCCAAGCAAAGTCGTCTCAAACCTTGCCTGGGATCTATTCATTCTAAATTCTTAGAGAATTTTATTCCAAAATATTTCTTGAATATGTAATTAGAGTGAGAAAGATCTAATCACAGTTGTTGGTATTTACTTCCACCCCACTGTTTATGACGAGAATTAATAATCAACTACAATATTTCTTCTCAATCATCTTGAATTCACTCTCATGTCATTTTCAAAGTAGATCTTAAGACACTCATTTTCAGTTGATCAAAGCAGGCTCTCAAATTTCAGTTGATCAAGTAGTCTCAAAGTATTTCGTGACTATGAAGGTGAAACAAGCACACCATACATTCTCACAGAACTTAGAGTTAGGAAATAATAGGGAATATCCTAGGGACATTGCTATATATTTGGTTAGAGCCAAGCTAACATTAATATGTGTAGTAGAAGAGAAGTCCAGATAAAGAGCTGGTAGCAGTTGTAATTGAATGTTAAAGTGTGATCAAAGGATGTGCCAATCGTGCCAGAGCATAGGGAATGACTAAATCATGAAAAACTGGGAATAAAAGAATCAAAACTATGCTTTCAGAAAATTATTAATCTGGAAGTGAATAAAAGATTTTATAAATATAGATAACATATATCATGGCTTTGTGGGATTAGAAAGTACATACTATAGGAACAGATTAGGACAAGTATAGGTAGCTGGAATGGAAGAGGTGAGTGGAAAAAAATTCATTACACATGTAGAATTAACAAGGTTTTACCCAGGAGTTAGCTGTACAGAAGCAAACAGAAGAGAGAAGAGTAAGAAATGGCATTCACAAATACCTTCAAAGGGGGATCAGTATGATCAAAATGTATTATATGCAAGTATGAAAATGCCACAATGAAACCCAGTATTTTATAAAATTAACATTAAAATGCATTTAAATTTTTGAACCATAACAAAAAGAAACAGTTTTGATAAAATTAAAAACTCATGAAAAGAAAGAGACTTTGAAAGGATTTGGCCTTTGGATCTCTTGTTTCTTTCTGCTTAATTTCTCCTCCCATGGGAAATGATTTCTTCCCTGCTCCAGGAGAGTTCTGCAGCATATAAAGCATGAGACCAGGCCCTCTTGGCAACAGACCTGCCAATATCCTAAACTAGACTAGTTACTGACATCCTACCGAGAGTTTGCTTCTCAGGCTGAGATAGGCAAGGATAAAAAGTAGTAGAAATCAAGTTTCTAAATGGCAAAGGCCTAAGAACTATTTTGTGCAATTAGTACCCCATGATACTCTACTTCTTAGGCTATTTTTCTTCCTAGAAGACAGTATTGTGACAGAATTAAATTTTAGACTAACAATTTGCTCAACAAAGTTCACTTTAAGATCCTTGCCACACTGTGCCTACTGTCTAAAATTATTATAAGAAAAAATAAATTGTTATATTATAAAGTATATATAAATTCTGTCCAGATAGTTCCCTACCTTACAGTCTTGCATTAATTAATATCAGTTATATCTCAGTCCTGAAACCTTGTATTTATCTTCCCTTGAAAATATTCTTTCATAGAACCTACCCATGTACTATCAAGCTGTTGAGTGTTTTTAATGCAGTAGATCTCATAAACTTCAATTTGTTCGATCAACAGGATTTTCTGGTGATCTTTTGAGAGCCAAAAGTCAGCACAAATTAACAACCAACAAATCTGTTTTTATTTTTTGTGTAAATTAGACAAAATTAAATTTTGTTGCCTTCAAGTAAAAATTTCTAATTATATCATGAATTATCACACATATGTATGAATTGTCGTTTTGTATGTAATTTGTCCCCTAAAACTAGACTGTAAATTTGTGGAAGGCAGAAAATTTGTCATAATGGGGGTTAATATTAAATGTAATTAATGGAATATAAAGAAACGAACTTACTCCTTGTGTTATCTCTTCTTTCTTAATTCCTGGTGTATTGTCTTAGAAAAGCGGATATACATCACAACTTTCATCAAAAGACTGCCTTTTTTTATTTTAGTAGAAATTTCTAAATAGCATCAGTAGAATGTATGTAGCAGCTTTTCTTTTCTTTTTCTATTTTGTGTTTACTGTAGAGGCAACCCTAAACTAGTAATTGGTAAACATGAAATAATAATTGGACAGGGTAATTCACTTTTCCCATGGAATTAAGCCTTACACACCCAACATGGTAAATGTTATAATAACACACACATTCTTGGTAGTCTTCCTTCCTTTTATTACCTCTCCACTTTCTACTTTGAGCCAATGTGTACACAAAAATAACACATCTCCAATATGCATGACCATTTCCATTATGTATTAGAATTTTTTTGTTTGTAGATAATATTTATTGCCTAATGTATTTTTTAAAAAGTAATTTGCTTCTAGATTACCGAAGTTGGCACTTTACGATCCATTCTTGTTGTCTTAGTCAGTTCATGATGCTGTAAGAAATTACTCACTAAAAAATGTAAAGAACAAGCATTTGTTTCTCACAGTTCTGGAGGTTGGAAGACGAATGTCAGCTTGCATAGTCAGGTTCTAGCAAAGGCCCTCAAACATACTGCAGACTGCTACTGTGCTTTCCTTATATCCTCACATAAAAGAAATCTGGCCAGAAGCTCCCTGGCCTCTTTTCATCACAGCCTTGATCCTATGATGAGGATCTCACCCTCATAATCCAATCAACTCCTAAATACCACATCTCCAAATACTATCATGTGAGATATAGAATTTAATGTAGAGACACAAACACGTAGTCTAGGTTATGGCTTAGATCTAATGTGTCACCCCAAAGTCTCAAGTGTACAGAGGTGGGCTTTTGGGTCATGCAGGTACTACCCTCATCGATGGATTAACCTACTGGTGTGGTCACATCATAATGTGCTCTTAGGTGCTGGGACCTGCTTGAAGGAAAAGGGACATTGAGTGTAGACTTAAAAGGGTGTATTCTTGTCCCTATCCTGTCCTTCTCTCTCTGGTTCTCTTGCTCTCTCTCTACTTCCTGGCTTCCATAGGTTGATCAGCTATCTTCTGTATGCCCTGCTGCCATTCCATTTCTGCTTGGAGCTAGTAATCACACATTGAAACCTTCAAAACTATGAGTCAAAATAAAGCTCTCCTCCTTTAAATTGTGTATGTGAGGTATTTGGTCTCAGCAAAGCAAAAGTGACCATTATAGTCTATAACACCTGTTCATGAAGTGCAACTGAGTATATGTATAGTCCTTGCCTCAAGGTCTGCTTTTGGAAAGAACCCAACTAAAACTTAGACTTGTTACGAAAATGTATGTTTGAATAGTTAAAAACAGTTCCTAGAATTGTATTAATCATATCTTTTGGCCAACTGTCAGCAAGATTGTGCACTCACTGACAAGACCAGTATCTAATTGTGTTTGTTTAACAAGTACAGTGCGTAGCACAGAGTAAGTAATCAATACCTTCTCAGTGAATCACAAAGGTCTAAATAGCATGGCAGCAACATCTGATAATTCCAGAGAGGTGACAGTTACAGCCAACTGGAATTTAACCATGCCCCAGGATGAAAGAGGCATTTGTTCAACAAGTACAGTACTTAGACTGTTCATACTTCTATTCCAGGAAGGATACACAATCACCAAGCAGTGGGATGGCTGGAGCAGTTGTTCATGATTGCTGTCCATTTTGATTTCCTGTTTTATTTATTCCTATTGGTACATGCTCATACCCTTTAACTATTTGTTTTCAGATGTACTTCAGTCTTACTCTTCAAATCTGAAGGGAATGCCACCCTATTTTTCTTACCAACTCCTTAACATTTCAAAGAGAGACATCATCTTGGTTAAAATCATTGCTTATTTCTAAAGCATATGATCAGTCATCCATGCAAGCATTTGTGTTCCTTCTCAGGAATTATATTTCTTATCATCACTGATTGCATTGGCCTAATGCCAATCTACTCTGTGCCCTGTTAGGCAGAATTAAATATTAGTTTTGGTTGATACCATGGAACATTACATATGATAACCTGGGCAGTTTTAAATCAGTGCTTAAAAGCAATCAATCAGTCTTATCTAATATACATAAAGCGTCATAAAATTGCCCAAGAAAGTATGCAAGAATTTCAACAATGACTTTGGCCTTCTAAATAAATATGCTCCCAATACAGGTCTGGTACACAATATTCATACAATTGCAGACAAGTAATTTAACCCTTGTGATTCCTTTATTCATTTGTGGAATGAAGATAACTTCTGTTCAAGTTTCATGTAAAATTTAAAAATACTCCTTAACATGATAGACACTCAAAAATTACATCTGTGATAATTATCAGTCTAATTACAAACTTGAGATACAAATCTCATGCAGCAATATATAATGTCACCTGATATATATCTAAAGACACCATAAAAGTTTTCAAATGTGGATTCTGGGAAGCAATCATTCTGGGCTGGATAAATCTAGAAGTATTTTGGAGTAAGTGGAATTAGAATTGAGTACTCAAGAAGAGGTAGCTCTCCAATAAAATGCTCAGTACATAAAGATGAGAACATAGAAGGTACACTAGAGTGCTTCAGACAGGTCACTGTATCACACTGTATCATGCTGTGTCACATTTGGGGACTTGGATAAAGGATTATATTTGATCACAAAAACAATATAATAAAAATACAAAGGACACGGTAGTGGGATAAATTTTTAGAAGAAACAACTAGGGTAGGGGCAGAGGCTGGGAGTAGTACTAATGAGGTCATGGCTTATTCAGATAATATGAGCATGACTAAAAATTTCTATTTATTGAACATCAGTATTTACTTTTTCTCATCATTTTCTATGAGGTGAGCATGTAAAGAACAGTCAAAATGAGTGTTAAAATAACTTTTTTTTCCTTATTTAACTTTAAAAAATAAGATAGATGTCATACTTACTAAACAAACAAAGGATCATTTTCAAGCTCTTCTCCTCATTTCATGCTGGAATTTCATTTTTTCCTGCATGAGCTTCATTTATTTGTGACAATGCTATTTTAAATTTCTCCTTCCTGAAATACAGGCAACAATTGATATTTTTAATTTGCCTTAAAATTTACCATTTTAAAGAATGTATATTCACACAGAATCTACGATGTAAAAGAAAATTTGAGAAACGAGAGTAATACACAAGAACAAATCCAATCTGTAGTTATTCTTAAAATCATCATGTACCATATAGAAATGAAGGTGTTAGCTTCTGTTCTCAGATCCATTTTTGTTACCAGACAAAAACCAATGCCAGCACTGAATTATAGGTATGAGAGCTATTATCTCCCAGGAGCACCTTGAGAGAGAGATGCCTAATCTCAATAATGTGACTTTTCATGTTAAATAAATTCCCCATGTTCAGTACTTCCTTGTTCTTAAGTAGAAAATGTCTTATCCTTCCCCTCATTCACCTCTTCTAATCTTAAAAAGAAAAGAATCTCAAAGAAATTTGCATTTTTACTAGCCAGAATTGCTTTTGTTTCTTTCTACTTGATATTTTTTTTTAATCACATTGCTTTTGTGAGTGTGTAACATGGTGGATGAATAAACTAAGGATAAGCAGATTTCTTGCCACATGTTTACCATATGAACGATTTTTCCTTCATATTGACTACATTCTCCACTTCTTGTACTAAAGTATATGCTCATTTAAAAAGCAGTCAGCCTAATAAGCCTAATTTAATCAACAAACTTCTGAGGCAATACCTGGAAAAAGCCTAAAAAAGCATTTAACTAAGATTTTGAAAGGCTCAGGAGAGTTCACTTCTGCTTTGTGGGTGAGTGGCACTAGAGAGAGGAACCTCCTGAAGAGGCTTTAGTTTTCTTTAGAAAATTTTTCTTCTACTTATTGTCAGTTAGTGCTGCACTGATATTAATTAGTGGCATGCCATTAGCAGGAAAGTTATTCACTATATCTGTTGTATTTTGGCATCAATCCTTTATGTTCTCCCATGTGATTGCATGAGATATGGTTAATGGATTATATGAAATTATTATTTGACACTCAAAAGCAATAGAGAAAATTTGAGGGGTAAATTTTACTTTGGGAGGCTTTTTCACTCTCTACCCACACCATAGAGTGTATCTATCCCTCCTCACTTCAAGACAATGCAGCCTCATCAATGGACAGAAATAAATTTTGATATAAAAAGGAATTAAGGAAGGTAAAATCGCACATTCACAAGAGTGCCCCCAACTAATGTTTTGGTTTACTGAATGATAATAAGATTTTATTTCTATTTTATTAATTTACATTTATACTGTTATGGAGAGACATACCATTCACACATACATATACATAGTAGTAATGTAAGAAGTCAAATACTACTAAATAGGATTTAGGGTTATTTTTCAGATATAAGTCATATGAATGTCATACATGAATGTCTTTAATTTAGACATGAAATTAATTAGTTTGGATGACCCAGAGACAAAGTTACTGAGAGTCAGAATTTTAGAGCTAGCAGTGATATCAATATGATTTAGTCTAACTCTGTTGGAACAAAGAACCATAGAGGTAAGTAATACTTTGCTCCAATTAAGACCAAAGCAGACTCTATGTCAGCAGCAAACTATACAGTGACTACTTTTTCCCTTTAATCTGTATCAAAATAATATCCTCTTAGACCACTAATATTTCAAAATCATAAATATTTAACACTGATGGGCATTGTCCAGTTGGCATGGACACTCTTGCTTCTGTACCACACTGGTAGCTATTAGCCCAAGATCGGCCTTGCTTGACAACTGTTAATGACAATTTCTTCATGTTTTCTGATATGTTGTTCTTCTATTAATATAGCAAGGACTATGCTTCTCTTAGTTAAAGTGTCCTGTTTTTATGCCAAATTTGAAGTGGGCTCAGCTCTGACCTAAGATGCCTATGTGACTTAGAGAAGTCACTCTACCTCTCTCTGGATATTTTATTTTCTCTTACCTAACTGATGTGATCCTCACCTGGCACTATATCATACTTCATCTTATTTAGATTCATGGACTATTTTAGCTTATAAAGGTCATGTCTTATTTAAGCTGGTTTTAGCTAATTCATTGACATCAGAAAATTAATTAGAGAACAGATTTACCAAAGACTCTATCTACAATGGGACTAAACTTCTGGTTGATTCAGCTCAATTGATAAAAACCTGTCCAGCCAATTGTTAGGCTTTTTTGAACTAAACAACTGATTAATATATCCAGTCATTTTTTAACAATTTATTAAATGGATTGCTAATGAGAAAAAATTGATATCATGCAAAGGACTAACATATGTAGAATTCCACTAGAATTTCGACTGCTTGGATCAGAAATACCTATTAGCAAAACTCCTCCTTGGGAATGACCCCTAGAAGTTTTACAGTCACCTGCTGGTAATTTGATTTAAATCACATTTCCTCAATCTGTTGGTGAGTACCATATGCCATTTAGGATAGAGTGAAGAGGTGCATTTTGGTGAGACATATTGTATTTATTTTCTCCCCTAAACTAGCAAGTTTGTCAATGTAACAGAAAAACAAAATCTTACAAAGATTTTAGAACATGACGTTTGAAAACTTTCTTAATTGGGTTCGAAAGTTTTTAATGAAGTCATATGGTAGACAGAAAACTATAGTAACTAACTTGAGCATGATAGAATGTCATGTTCTTTTAAATAATTAATGGCTGCTAAAATGTCCCATGTATTATGAAGGGAGGAGGAAGAGAAGACCAGATTTAATCAGTGGAATCGGGAAGGAGGGTTGATGAGATAGATTAATCAAACTAGAGTGTAGTCATACAATGCCCAGGGCTGGATGAACTTACAAAAATGAGTAAGCAAAGGGAGCAGAGATTGTGAGGGGTGCACAGTGGAGGAAGACACATATGTGGTGGTAGTCAAATGTCAAATCTCATTAGAGAAGTTGTCCAAAACATCTCTAATGAGCTGGAAACAATGTGCAACTCACCTGGTTCAAGGCTTTTTTGCACAAATTCAAACTCAGGCCAGGTTGCTCAATGAGTCTTCAGAGAAATTACAAACACTGGAGTGAAGCCTAGCCAAGGGGAGCTGTGTTAACAGACTCTCCCCAGCCACATAGCTTTGGCACTTGAGACAAAGATGAAGAGTTTCATCTCTTTGAGGTAATGCTGAATTGGCTTCATTTATATGTTGCCACTAAGTCTTGTCATAGAAGACATTAAGATTCGAGAAAACAAAGTAATAACAACAACCAAAAACAGCATAGTTTTTCTCAAGTGTCAGAATCAAGCAAGGCTGGGGGCCAGATATCAGTGAGCAGGGAAGGATGTGATGGAAATCTGTGTTCCTCTGCCAAAGGAGTTAACTACGCTGAGCCACCTAAGCCATCTGTATATGCAGAATGACCTTGGCAAAAGTGGAACACATTATTTGTTTCCCTGGAAATAGAGTTAAAAAGATTTTTTTTAAAAAAAATTTTTAAATCAGGTGACAAAGTCTAATGCAGAGGTGTCCTCACTTTTTGTGCCAAGACCTCCAGGGTGTCTGAGGAAATGTTGTAAACTTTTTTCAAGTTTGCCCTCCATGGATGCTTTAAAATTAATGAGTTTTAAAAGTCAGCAGATCTCAACTTTCCCCCCTTTTCTTTCTCTAATTATAAGTAGAAGGAATGATCTTCTGTAATCATCCCTTGGATTATGTCACTGTCTTTAAATAACTTTAAAAGAACTGTTAGTTTTAATTTGCATCAAAATAAAATGTTCTGACTCTCTTCCTGTGTCCATTCTGTACCTTGCTGTTCTTACTTTGGGTTGCACACTGCTTTCTCTTTCTTTATGCAGCTGTGGTATAGCAACTATTTTCTATCCTCTGTCCTTTAGTATTTTCTCACTTTGCAATTTGCTATTTCCTCCCTTTAAATATCTCTCACAGCCCTTTCTATTAAGGTGGGGGATTTATTTTCGTTGAAATATTATTTAAATTTTAGAACTTTATTGCAACTGTCCCCTGCTATATGGGTATATCTATTTCTCATGCTTTTGTTAATCCATATGCATTTATTAATATTATTCTCTTCACTACCAATGGTTTCAGAGTTTTTATGAACTGAAGCCCTCTCCTCTTTTTTTCTTTCTTCGTCTTTATTGTCATAAGCACAGTATGAGACTAATCACTGTTAGTTGATCATCGGTTCTAGTTATGTAACTGAATATCATGCTTTTAAATTTTTTTCTTTTAAAATTTATAAGTACATATTTGCAGTACATGCATTTTACAATCATCTTTGGGAGCTGTTACATGTACATAATGCAGCTTGTTTCCTTTTCTAAATCCTCTTCCTTCTTCACTCTCCCTCCTTCTTCCTCTAATTTCCCTTTCCTACCTTTCATTCTTGTTGATATTATTAATCTTGGTTCATGTTTATGGCATATAATGTTCACATTCATGGAGGATTTTAGGATCAGGTACATGGCCTATCTTTGCCCAACCTATTTCCCCATCCCGTCCCATTCATCTTTCTCCCTTGTTCCTCTGGAGCCTTTCCCATCTGCAAGAGATCCATCTCCTTGTCTCCTAGTATCCTTCCTTTACTTTTCTTTTAGTTTGTACTTTATGTTACTCAAGTGAGAGATACCATATGTATTCAAGTTGTGTGTCTCATTTATTTCACTCAACATTATATTTTCCTATAAATGTATCAAATTTGTCCTTCTTTATTGCCAAGGAGTATCTCATTATATATAGAAACCACATTTTTTATCAGGTCATCTGTTGATGGGTATAAATCTTGGGTGCTTCCAAGATGAACTGTGCTTCTATATACATTGGTATGCAAGTATTTTTGTAGTATGTTGGATTAAATTCTTTGGCGAAGATACCTGGCTGGGTCATATGGAATTTCTAATTTAGTTCTTTGAGAGATCTCTGTACAGGTTTCCATTAATAGTTGTACTAGTTTATATTCCCACCAATAATGTAGGAGGGCTCCTTTCTCAACACATCCATACCAGCATTCATTATGTTTTTATACTTGCTGTCCTTCCTGGTGTAGGATGGAATTGTAGTGTTATTTTAATTTCCATCTCTTCAATGGGCAGAGATATTGAACATTTTTTTCATATATTTATTGCCCATTTGTACTTCTTCCTCTTTGAAGTATCTGTTCATTTCACTAGCCCATTTCTTGACTGGCTCTTCAATTTTAAGTAGTCTATTTTTTTGAATTTTTTTATATATTCTAGAATGGGCAGGCTGTATTTCTTTGTTCTCAGATTCATCTTTTCCATTTCCTATTTCTTGAGTTTTTTATCTTGTCTTAACATATTTCCATTGAAATAACAGTAGAAATGGTCTCTTTGAGCACACTGTATGGATTCAAGCATGTCAAGTTATGCTTTGGAAAGCCTTGAGAATATAAGGAGAGCAGTAATTTACAATTCCTTGCCTTCTATCCACCCAACAGATACCTGACTTTGTATTTGCAATCATAATATTGGATTCTCACTTATTCACATATTTGCCTGTGGCCAGAGTCTGTTATTTGGGTTAAAGCATAACCTTTCAGAATTGTCACTTTTCTATTGATTAGTTTATATTTTCTAAAATATAGTACGGTGCTATGAGCCTAGTCTCTCTTAGTTACTTATTGATGATAATTAAATCACCCCAAATATTTTCTCCAGCAGATATTTCCAAAAGGGGGAAACATAAATGATGGCATCTTCCACCTAACCCTCAGACAAGTTATAGCTATGTTATTGTCAGTTATCATGAAAGCCAGATGCACTGGCAAATAAGGCCCCGAGAGCAGAGCCGTGGAAACGTGAGGTCTCTGAATGTGAAGAAGTTAGACCCAAATGTGCAACGGTGGGGAAGTAGAATATCACTTTTTTCAGACAGTCTCATGCTGCCCCTAAACGACCTTTTCATGGAAGCCTGCCCTCAAAGACTAGTATTAGTCATCTAATCGGTCTGCAATCACTCTTTCTCTCATGATATGAGCCCAACTCTGAGATCATTGAACAAATTTAAAATACTTGGAAATCAGCAAAAAATAGATGAGGATATATGGACTAAGTCTCTAGTTCTGGAGGCCAAAAATCTGCCCTTGTGCTGAAAATATCAAGTTTAGCCCTTCAATATTTTTTCCAAACAACTCTCTCCAATCAATTCCCAATAGTAACATCAACCAACAACTGAGACAGATACAGGATTCAGTTGGGCATAATGAGAATATTGCCTTTAACTGTTTATTACAGTCTGGTTAGAAAAAGAAAAATGGGCCCAGTCTCTGTGAGGACTGTGTAGGCAGGAGAAAGTTTCGGCAAAATAACAAGAAAAAAATGCAAATTGACATGGGCTTGTTATTTATATTTCCAATGTGAACGTTATATAAGACTGTCTCTCACAGAATCAGGAGGAGCTTGTTAACAATGCCCCACAGGCCTGCAGGGTCAACCTCTTCTGGCACTGTGTTCAGGGAATCTGCCTCCTTAACAAGCTCTCTTTGGTGAATCTCATATTCTGCAGAGTTTGAGGGCCACTGATAGACACTAAAATAGTAAATTGAAAATCTTCCCTAAGTACTGTGTGCTCTGTTAGATGCTGAAATACAAGTGTTAAAATGCCAGCCTGAGTTTTCAAGTAGTTATATTTAGTTTCTTTACATTTTCTTATCAATTAAATTAATCTAAACAATATAATTTACTTAGAATATTCTTACACTATTTTTCTACCTATTACAGTTAGGTAGTCTTGAAAACTTATTTGCCTAAAGCCATGTGAGATAATTTGGCAGAACTGTTAGGCAAATCGTTCTCTTTGGACCCTGCTTCCTTTTGCTTTGACTCCAGCACCTCTCTGAGATGCTGCCATTTCTTTGAGGGACCTCACTGGTCTCACAGTCTTTTCTCTACCCTCCAGTCCAACCCGCTTCAGTGACATGTGTGTAAAGAACTAAGCTGAGAGTTGAGAGAAATGGATTTGCATGATAACCCTAATATTAGAAAAGTTGTGTGGCTTTGAGGGTAAGGTTCTAGTAGCTTTGCTGCCCTCTTCTCGTGATTTATTAAGCTCTCTGTGCATTTCCTTTCAAGACTCAGGTCTTCCTCTAGGTAAGTTTCTCATGAAGGTTGGAGAAGGGATCTGAGCAGGGACCTTTAGAGCTATTGAAAAGACAAGGCAAAAAGATTGATCAATCTACATCTGTTTTGACTTGATGTGTGGGATGTGCATGGCCTTTGCCTTTTATGTGATTTATTTTCCTCATTTTGGGCGAGTGGAGACAGTTATCATAATTGTTCCCATAGAGTCACAATTTTCATTACCAAGATGAGTGAAGAAATGTGTTTAAGTTACATGGAGAGCATTCCATAAACATTTCTTTATTGCCTTTGAAGGAGCAGTTGGTTTGATGTTTTACTTTCCCTATCCACAGTTGTACTATTTATTTAAGAGGCACATATAGGGCTTTTGGTGTTCCAGGAACTGATCTAAGAGCTTCACTTTAATACTAGCTCTATCTTTGTCACAAGTCTATGAGGAATTATTATTATTATCTCCATTAGATGAAGGAAGAATCTAAAGCACATGACCTGCTCGTGGTCCACACACTGTGTAAGCCAGGCAGTCTGTATTCAGAATCTGTGTTCTCAACTACTATACCATTCTAGTAGTTGATCGTGAAGGGCAGAGGACAAGAAATGAGATGGCATGCGGATAAGTCAGCTGTATTCAAGGTTCCTACATAAATACTGTGTAGCAGAAAGAGATCATAACTTGGAAAACATCTGAACTATGCATTGACCTGCCGAAAGTCCAAGCATGGCATATTCCTTTTGAAGAAGCATCATCCTGGCATAAGGAACATATTTGCAAAGCATTTTTGGTCTATAGGCAGTCCCTCACAGAAGAAAAAAGGGTGAGGTTATTCAGAATTTTGAAACAGAAGTTGCTACACTTAAACATCCTCTTTCCCACAGGTGTTCCTATCATACTTCTGATAAAAATTCTAACTCACTCTTTTTCCAGTATAGCAGAAACCCTACTGACAGCAGCCTCAGGACTTTAGCCTTATCTTGTCATTCTCTTTATTACTTGGATCATTATATATTGATCTTTTGCCTTTTATAAAAATCCCTTTCACTGGGTCTCAGTACAAATGTAATGTGTGGTAGGGATAAATCTTGTTACAGAAATCATCACTAATTCATGTTACTCATTTTGAGGCCCATTATGAAAGTCAGGTTTTCTCTAAAACAGAGATTTTTATAAAATAACAAAACTATGAATTGAGAACTATTGTATGTGTACCATAATATTCCAAGATCCAGCAAAATTACTTACAATAATTTCTAATATTTCTAGGTATTTCTGATATTAATTTCCAATGTTGCCTTATGAGTAAGTGGTCATATTTAGCCAACTAGAACTAAAAATAAGAGTTCTATTCAGGGCTGGTTTCAATTGTTAAATTTTTCTTCTGCTGAAATTCAGTTGAACTTCTTAAGTAATATGTGATTCTGCCCTGGGATGTCACTTCCTTATTTCAAGTTCCTTTTGCTATAAGCAGACAGTTCTCAGCCTGTGCTCATGAAATTGCTCGGAGTGTACTTTAAGCATCATTCCTGTTTCTATTATTCCTATTTCTACAGGGGTTTGTTCACAGTAACATACTTAGCAAAATGCCTGCTATTAATAATTATTGTCCTGGGGATGATTTTATCCAACTGAAATGACCCTAAAGCTTCCTGTCTCCATCTGAGCTCTCTTCTTCTTGCTTAGCTGACTTTATATTCTTTTATCAAAATTTGAGCACCTCCTTTTGTCTGATACAGCCACTGAGATTGCCAAGGTAAATAAAATACAACCTGTGTTAGAGTCAGGCAGCTATATACACACCAAAAACATTATTTGAAAAGTGTCATAATAGATATACACCAAAGTACAAAACAACCTAAAAGAAATGATCATCTGTATGCTATCATGATGGAAGCAGACAACGCTTTTAGGAAAAGTGATTTTTAAGTTGAGTTTTCAAATGAAAATTGAAGTTAGGTGGTGCATCATGGTGAAGAGGCCATAATACTCTACAAGGAGAAGCAGCATGTGCAAAAAGTTGCCTTTGGGGAACCAAAGGTAGTATGTTATTCAGGCAGATGGTGACACCGAGATGGGAGAGGGCATCTGGGTCTCAGCTATGAAGGATCTTGTACTCCATGCTCAGGTCATTGACTTTGTTTTAAAGATACTTCTCTTTAATGGATTCTAGACGTGTTTCACAATCTGAAGCAGACAGTGTAGCTTATCCCAAAGGAGGATAGAGACATATATATGATGGCTGGTTTGCTTCTGGGGAGCTTTCCATTTATTTTTATGCTTCTAATCCTTAGCCTGCAGAAAAACTGTGTCCCTTTATTCTCAGGGCTTCCTACCTGTAGTGTCAGAGGTCTAAACCATATCGAGCCAGAGAGAAGGTGTAGCCTTCTCTTCAACTAAAAATACCTGTCAGAAGTTGCAGTGCAGTAATCGTGAGGTGGTCTTCATCCCAGCTGTGCCCCCATGTCCTGGCCCTGAGTGGGCTGCATCTCGGGCTGGACACCTGTGAACACAGTCCTGTCCTCCCAGTTGATGGACAAGGACAATGATGCTCTATGCAAGAGGTTTAAGACAGGTAACTTACTCATTAGATAAAGTCTAACTTTTAGAATATTAAATGCTTTGTACAGTGTAAATATATTTAATGTATTTATAAGTATGAATAAAGAATTTTAAAAATTTAAATAAATATATATGGAAAGAGACAGAGAGAGAGAGAGAGAGAGAGAGAGAGAGAGAGAGAGAGAGAGAGATTTATACAGATTTCAGAAAGCTTTCAAGTCCCAAACTCTAGATGAACATCTATTAATTTAGATGTAGAAAAATCATTGACTTAGGTGGGGGAGTGACATATCTACATCTGTTGGCAAGGGAAGGAGTTGGTGCTAAAAAGTCTGTAGGCAGTGAGCCTGGTGAGCAATTATGGGGGTGAACAACAAGATATTAGTCATTGAATGTGGGGCAGAAATGATGGTAGCTTCAGATTTGTGTCTTATCATGACTGTATTTGCTAGACTGCTAGGGTTGTAGCTTGGTGGTAGAGTGCTTGTCTAAAATGCATGATACCCTGGGTTTGATCCCTAGCAAGGATGCACATGAGTGTACACACACAGACACACACAGACACACAGACACACACACACACACACACACAGGAGTAGAGTTGCCAGAAAGTATTAATTAACTGGATGGTGAAGAGAGGAAGTGGCCCAGAATAGAGAAAGTATGAAATTAACTGACTTCAAGGCTCCACAAGAAGCCAACACAATGTAGCCCAGGCTGAGGCTTTGGGAGTGTCAGAAGCCCAGTGCTCCACTGGTTATATTTTGCCTTCTTGGTTTATTTTATTTAAATTCCTAAATTCCCTTGCTGCATTTAAGGAATGAATTTCTCTCTCTGTCTCTGTCTCTGTCTCTGTCTCTGTCTCTCTCTCTCTCTCTCTCTCTCTCTCTCTCCTTCCCTTTCTGCTTAGTAGAAAAAGTAATTACAAATTAGTTAAGCTTAAAACTTATCTATGCCATTGCAGGAAATAAGGGATGAAGAATTTTAATTGGCTGAAAGTTTTTATAACAAATTTTAATAATTCTAGATGTTTAGTGACATTCTAGTATCATGTATTTAATATATTATTTCTGTATCATCTTTATTTTCCTGCTATTTGATCCACATTTTAGGTGGCTACCTTCAGGGAAAATTTAGGGAACAACAGATGTTCCATAGAAAATTTCTATAGAGACATTTAGTAAGAACTTTCTTATTTCCATAAGTTTTGTACACACATTATATATTACTGTCTTTAAAGTAGCATACAAAGTTGACCAGTGACTCACTGTTACCCACGTATCTACTTTTAAGAATAGATGAGTTAGATATACTGAGTAATTTAGGTTATAAAACAAAAGTTTTGCTTCAGACCTTTCATTTACAACATGACAACTTTTTAAAATAGTAGATATTTGGCCTATTTATAAGGACTTGTTTAAAATGTAGACATGGAGATTCATGATCAGCCTTTTATCTAGTAATCTATAATTTCCTGTGTCACAGAATTCTGGATCAAAGCCACCACAGCTGTGAAAAAGACAACGTTAAACACATAAATCTTGCTTGTATATCTGACAAAATAATTAATAGCATGTTTGTTCCTAAGCTATCTTCTCCTATACTCTTTACAAAACAATAGAGTTTTCCACGTGTCACAAAATAGCCACCCAATGTGCATATATACTAAGGTAGAGAGGTTCCAGAAAATACAGGTGGTGAATTACTTCTTTCAAATATGGGTGAAGAATCATGACTCATTCTGTCCAAGCCAGACAGTGGTACACAGGGATGTTCTCTACAGAAGAATCAATCAGGATCATCTGAATAGGAGTACCAGGCTGACCACAATCACTCCCATTTCCAGATTATTCCCTAGTTTGTTCCTGAATGGAATCTTATTTTAATGAGAGATTTATTCTAAAAGGCATTAAATTGTCGCTGTTTCCCCTTGATTGTAAAAAGTAGCACATAGTGGTTCACAAATGAAAAAAAAAAAGAAAAGGAAATCAGAAATTATAGAGGGGACAATGACAATTCTATCATTTAGAGGTAAAAAATATAAATATGTCTTTAAATGCAAAAAAAACCCCTCATATACACATGGGCAGTACTATATACAAAGCTGTACATTCTATTCATAAGATAATAGTTTTGTACACACATACATTTTTTTTTTGTACCGGGGATCAAATTCAGGACCCTGCGCTTGCAAGGGAGGCAGGCAGCCAAAAAACTAGCTAAATCCCCAGCCACCACACATACATTTTAACTATAGTTATATCATACACAAGAGGGGAAGTACCGAAAGAGCGCAAATAAGTTGATGTGTTGGTATACCTAGTATGTAAAACCACAGTGGAATCTGGTGATTTGTTAGAAATGTTCTTTATGTTATTGTTATTGTTGTTGTTGCTATAGTTGTTGTTATTGTTGTTGTTAAGGACTGATTAGTACTATTCCTTGCTAAAGAAGGGCCACAAAAGTAAATTTTCTAGCAACAAAATTTGCTCCAAGAGGAAATACAATGAAACTGACTCAAGCAATGGTATCAGATAAATACAGTGATGTAAATAGTAGTTCTTTGGTTTCTAGGAGAACTACATCAATTTATATAATGCCTATGTTTCATAAGGATGTATGGTTTCTCAAAGCAATATATAAATATATTTTGAAGTAGACATTAAAGAGGAAAATTAATTTTATAAAAAATAAAGTGCATGCAATTTGAGAAAAATAACTAAATTCAATAAAGTAACCAATAATTTGGGTCTCACCACACCTCTTATACTTTATCCAGTTCACTGTCCCAGGGCTCTCTTTAAGCTTTGCCGCAGGGCTTTGTTGGATCTCTAGAAGAGTCCTATGGTCATTCCTGGCAGACCAGAAGTGCCCAAGGACACAATCTCCTCTTAGGAAGCAGATTGGCTGGAGTTGATATGTAAAAGCCAGCAACTTTCTTCCTCCAGGAGTATAGCTGACTCACATACTTTGTAGCATCTCCAAGAATATTACAGTGAGATTAAGCTCTAGTTTTCTCTATATCAGTTCCTCATTTCCTTAGTTGTATTACTCACATTCAGGATTTGCTACTGAGAAAGTCCAAACTAAGGCAACATAATGAATGCTAAGAAGGGGTTCAAAGGTTTCACAATAAGCAATTTCACTATATTTTGAGAGATCACACTGACAGCAAAAGGACTAATGTGGTGGAGATGAAAACAAATACAGAAAAGAAGACCAGTGAGGAGAGAATTGGCAGAGTCTAAAGATTTTTAAACACTGATGTCAATTCTGGGGACTTAAAAGGCAAAGAGGGAGGGAAAGAGAGAGAGAGAGAGGGAGACTAGAGCAGTGAAGCTGACGCCATATGGAAGACTGAGGAGAAACAGTCAAGGAGACTGTAAAAGACCAGGATAAGGTTTACCCATGCAAAGGACGAGGCAGCCCATGGAGGGAAGGAGCATTCAAATGAGCCAAGAGCCACAGAGAGGTGACATCAGCAGTGACTCTACTACTTTGGGAAATTTTGAGTCATTATAACCTTTCTGTATCAGTCAGTGCTTACTAGAGAAAAACATTGAAAGTAAGATATACAAATATATATAAGAGTTTATAAGGTTGGCTTACAATGTCTGCCTGCAGAGTCAGGTATGGAAAGGTGCAACAGGTCTGTCTGTGCGCTGGAGATCCAAAGGATCCAGTCGAAGGGTTGGAGCTAACTATAGCTTCCCATGGAAGTTCATATCAGGAGGCCAAAGGGTCTATGCTGGAGACTACCGAAGCTGTGTTGGAAGCCAAGAGGTGACATCCAAGGTGAAGAGACAGAAGGCAATATAGCAGGAATAGGAGCCAGAGGCATCCTGGCAACTTCTTCATGTAATTTATTTGTGCCCTCTGGACCTGCTCTGGGATGATCACATATATGCCATTTCTATTTAATTATGGACTATTGCTGTGCACATCCAGCTTTATAACTTGGTGGATCAGATAATACCCAGCTCATGATGACAGCTGAAGTTACATGGCAACCTGGTGTCCTATGGTCAAGTGTTCAGTTTCCACTAAAGCCCACTAGAAGACCAAGAACTGTTTTCAAAAGGAGAGTATTGTCTGCTGATGATGGCAGAGCCTTTCTCCAAAATCCTAAAGGGTTCCACTGCAATTCACCTATGTGGGTCTGCCAGAGATTCCAAAGAGACTGCCTATCTCCAACTGCCACTCCAAGGACCATTGGATTGGCTGCATTGTATGGCCCTAGTGGCAGAGCAGCCTGCACAGCAGGCTGGACCTGTTGCAGAGCCTTCTCTTGTTGTGGGCCAAATAAATTATTGAACCTTTCTTTACTCCATGAGTTGCAATATTAAAATCAGAATATTTGCTTAATGGGCCCATGTTGACAAACTCAGCCTGATCCACAAGTACAAAGCAAAGAGTGATGCTTAATGGAGGGAGGTAATGGTTTTCTTCTCTCTCTCTCTTTCTTCCTTCTTTCTTCCCTTCCGCTCTCCTTCCTTTCTCTCTCTATCCCCCTGAGCAAGATCCCTAGCTCTTTTTTTTCATTTGAGACACATTCTTGATGTCTGTAAATTGCTCATGCTGAGTTTTAATTTATAATCTTCCTGCCTCAGCCTCCTACCCTAGTAGGATAACAGGCGTGTGCCACCATGCCTGACTGGAAACAATGATTACTTGAGCTGATACATAGAATACACTGAAAAATAATCAAATACAGGCAACAAGGTTACACATGGCCTAGCTAGTATAAAGCCTTTATTCTGGAAGAGATAGGAGGGAGCAGATGAAATCTTGACCATAGCAATGAGTCTTGTCTCACATTGTCAAACTAATGCTATTTTTCACAATGTCAGACACATGAAGTATTGAAGGAAGTGAGAAAGTTGATTTAAAAAGGATGTAATATTTATATTTTCTTATGCTTATTTTGATAGGCACTCCAGAAAGCTCGTATTCATGAATAAAGTCAGAGTTTGTGGCAGACACAATCCTGAATCTTTAGCTACAGACACAGAAGGTGATAAATATAACAAAGGAATGGGAGGGGGAAAAAAATGAAGCCAATTTGGGAAATGGGACTGTAAGGTTTTAATGCTACTGATTTTCAAGCATTTTAAGAAGTAGTGGAAAGAAGAACACAAAGAAAAGAGTTTAGTTTTTTAAATACACTTTTTGTTTTGTAATTACCCTTTCTTAATGCCATGTAAATTGTGCAGGCTTCTATTTTGAAAAAATAAGACTACATCAGTATGTATGGGTTTACTACTCATCACTGTGACAATAAATGAGTCACTCTAGTGAACACTCATAAATGAACACTCATAAATGAACACTCTAGTTTTTAATGAAGTAGGTTATTCTTTACATCTACTTACTACTTCTCTAAATTCTACCAAACATTTATACACTGATCATTCTAAGATCTTCCCCTCCCTTCAAACTACTCTTGCAATATTCATCCTAAATATAGCTCTGCCTAGCCTCCTTCTGAAATGTACAGACTTAGCAGGTTTTGGTTTTTCAGATCTTCTTTTTGGTGTCTAATTTCCTGAAATCTAAGAGACAGCTGTCTGGGGGCCTAAGAACTAAGACGATGAGCATACAGATATCCAGGAAAAGGTTTCCTTATAGCAACAGTTCAACTTGACTGACTGTGGAGCATTATAAATTTCAATTTGTGCTAGATTTAGACATGTTCTTTCCTATTGATAGGGACAGTTAGGGTTAACTTGTTTAGCCTGCTTCATGCAGGTAAGATCTAATCTAAATAATATCCAGATTCCAGTAGTTTGACATTTCATTCATTTATCCTGTAGAAAAACAATGCATATAGATATTTTCAAACAAAACCAATGGAAAATATTGATATTTTAAGTATTCAAAGAAGGCTTATGTTTAGTTCTGTGTCATAGTGCTCTCTAATTTAGCCATTTTTTCCCTATGAGTGGGAAAAATAAGCGTTTTATCTTTTCTTACAGTTTAGTAGTCTAATAAGAATATACTTATTTTTTGCATATTAAAACAAGAAGCATTGAGGACTGGTTGACTTCCTTCACTTATTATCTGCCTAAAGTTTATTTAATTTTTACTTTCCAAGTGAGACAGAAGATATTTAAACTATGTTAACAATCGAAAAAAATAATTGTATCATTGGGTATTTTCACTCATTTCATTATTGATGAGGATAAATCTCTAAAGTGGAAAATTTGTCATGATCCAGTACAAGCTTGGTCATTTAGGACATGAACTAGACAGTCCACTTTCTAGCATAGGGTGTATTTTTTTAAACTACAATAAAACAATCTTATTTCAGATATATAAAACTGAAAACATGTTTCCTGAAATGTTTTCTCAAATTATATGTCAATCACAAATACCTCACTTTTCAAAGTCCAAAAGTAATAGGTCTGTTTAACACTGTTCTAACAAGCTTCCCACATTGCTCCCCCTCATGCAAATTTGGCTTTATAGTCTATACCTCAAGAAGATGAAATCTTTGAGTGGTGTTTAGAGAACAAGACATCTTAGCATAAAATACTGTTTCTTCTTCCCAGTAAAATGATAGCCCCAGAATTGGGGCCTGGATTAGGATAAGCAGAGGCCCTGGATCACCTAGGACATCTGAATCGATTTTCTCCAAAGGATGAAGACCAAGATCATGTGACCACGAGAACTGCTGTCCATTGCAGGGAGAACAGGGAGAATAGGGAAAAAGGGCACAGGGGGACTAAAGCAAAACCAGTCTTGCTGTTAAATCTACCTAGGTTATAACAAGGTCAAGGTCTCAACTAGAGGCTGCAAAAGGAGAGAGCCTATGTGTGCACCGCACAGGGTGGAAGGGATGCCAGTCTCTGCACAGTGTTCCTGGTGCCACTTTTAAAATGACTGGTGTGCATTTATGTTACATAATAATCACATTCATCTTGGAAAATTGCTATGTATGCATGTATCATCTTGGTCATTCTTTTTTTTCTCACCTGTCTTCTCTTCTCTCCCCTACTCTAGATCCTCTTCCCTCTCCATAAAGTCTACCTCCCTGTCTCCTACCATCTCTCTTTAATTTACAGAGTGTTTTTATCTCTCTGGGTGATATATTGCAGTTCTGTCAAATGGTTAAACTAGCAATTTTCAATTATTTTCAACTTGTGGTATCTTAATGTTGCCTGATTTTATCACATCCTCCTATTTCACTTCTACTTTCTATATAGAATTTTTGTTTTATAAAGTGAACTTATTCTGTGCCTAGCAACTGTATGTTACTTTATGTGATGATTTTTTTTCCTTGAGATACCTGAAAAACCTCTAATGTACCTTAAAAGTAGTTTTGGAAATTATTGTCTTAAATATAGAGAACTGGGTGCATCGTGGTCCTAACTTTTATTTTAGAGATAAACAAACTGAAACCAAGAGAAGAGTACTGCTCAAAGTCAAACTGCTAGTTACTGCTTGTGGTAGTCTCATGACAAAAGGACTATAGTTGTTCTTGCCAATAGTCTTCATCCATTGCATGTAACTTTGCAGTTTCTTCCATGAAAAGGTGACATTGCCTTCCCCATACCTTGAATCTGACCTTGCTTTGTCCCTTTTGGCTGATAGAATTTGGAGGAGTTTAGGGTGCCAGTTCAGGAGCAATAGATAACTAATGCATAATTTATTTTGCCTTTTTTCTTTTAACTCCAGAGTAGTCTAAAAATCAGTAATACTCGTAGACTTTTTTCTCAAGTCCTGTTTTCACTTATTTGGAAAATTTTCAAATATCTGCTTTCTTTGCTTGTATAGTTAGTGATTTCTTTGCATTTTCTATTTCAGAAAGCTTTCTACATATGCTCTTTTCTGTCTTTAAATTTTTACGAACATCTTTGGCTGAGGTATAATTTTATTTATGCTATTGGGGAACATTTTGTGGTACAAAGTTTTAATCCACTTAACAGCCTCCAGTACATTTACCTGTTTTGGCAAGCGGGTAGTGCTGTCAGCTGTATCATACCAGCAGGGAAGTAACTATTGCAATGAATGAAAGAAATATCTTTGACCAAGGGGGAGGTCAACTTATGTTTGATAAATTGCAGTTTTCATCTGCACTTATGTATATTATTATATGGCTTTATCACATTTGATGCCCAAATATAATCATGTTATCTAACATCCTCCTGTTAATTGGACAATGTATTTATTTTTATATTGGAGGAACTATAATGTAATAAAATTGACACTGAACTTTATGATTGCAATCCTAAATTCAAATTCCACATCATTTATCTATTGGCTGTGTCACTTTGGGCAAAGTCATTCAAAGACAATTTTCTCATTACTGAGATATTTTGCAGAATAAAGTGCATAAAGCATTTTATAAGCCAGGAATTACAGTATCTACCTATTTCCCAAGCTCCATACATTTGCAGCTGCCTATTGAACATTATCTGTTAGATGTCCCCTGACAAAAATCCATCTCAATATGCTTCACCAAAGCCTTCTTTATTTCCTGATTTCCTTCATGGTATTAATATTTTGTCAGATTTCCAGATAAGTTTTTTTTTTCAATACTGAGAGTATTGAACACATACTTGGCAATGGGCTACATATCTAATTCTTTGTTTTTTATTCTTTATTTTGAGACAAGGTCTCATTAAGTCAGTAAGTTGTCCAGGCTGTGCTTAAACTTGTAATCCTCCTGCCTGAGCCTCCCACAGTGCTTGGATTACAGGTGGGCATCACCACATCTGGCTTCCAAATAAGATTATCCTTTAGAAGTTATTGATTTATTTATTAATTTATGCATGCAACATGCTTATTATTGACCTGCTCCATTTTCGCTTTTTGTACATCCTTCCTCTTTCACTTTCATCCTGTTTTAAATCTGTTTTTGCTCCATTTTATTTATCTTCCTATTTTACACTCCGACTCTCTGGCTCTGACATCCATCTTGGAACTCTTAATCTACACCTTGACCTGTATATCATTTCTCCCCTACTCTGTTCTTTCAGCCTGAGCACCTCTTGTCTCTGTTGAAACCTCCTTTGTTCCCGTCTCTGCCCTATGGGCCCTCCCCCAGGCCATAATGTAACAGCCAACTGTGCCATCCAACCAATTTGTTGTCATCTCAATTTCCCTAAGAGAAGAAGAGATGTAGATCCTCTAAGTGACCCTGAAGATGTTACCGAATTTTACCAAATATTACTGCTTCATTTGAAAAATAACCTACCTACTGCCCATGGTCATTATGAAGTGAGATAACATATATACCAGCACAGAGGGGCTTCTCATAGCACAAGAATTCTTCTCAAAGACCTAGTGTAGTGTATTACACAAACTCTCCACTTCTCATCTGGAAGATCAAAAGAGAAGCTTAGCATGTAATTAGGGAGATGAGAACCAAATGCTTAATGTGATTGTTATGAGGAGAAAGAATATGAAAGTACAGTGCAGGTGGATGCGCACAAAATTAACAGATTAGAAGTATGTAGAGAGTGGAATTACTCCAGAAAGACTGGTAGTGACTTGGAAGGAAACTGTTGAACACAAATTGATGAAAACAGAGCAGATGACTACTTTGGGTGTGGGAAATTACATAGAAAAGTATGTGAGAACAAAGTGAAATGTGACATTGTGGAGCGAGGCTGGTAAGGCTAGGTTTTAGCCTAAAGATCGGGTTCAGAACGGTAGGATTATACAGTCATTATGGACTTAAATTCTTGTCCTAATAGAGTAAGATATGCAATATAATGTTTCATAATAATAATGTAGTCTGAATTTATTCAAATTTTACTTCCAATAAATCAATGCATTTTAATTTGTCCTGCCTAAAGAGGCAAATTTGGAGCTTAAAAAATTTGTAAATCCTTTAAAGTATAAGTAGCCTAAACCATTTTCAAATGCATTAATTAATTAATTAATTTTTCTATCTTTTAAATTCTTTTATTGCTACATTTTAGGTATACAATACATTTACATTTATCATTGGGTGCTTGTACCTGTACATGATGTATCTTAGTTCTTATTTTTTTTCCCATTACCTGTGTGCCCTTCACTCCCTCCACCCTTCTCTATTTACATAGATTTCTTTTTCATTTTTTTTTTCTTTTCTCATAATTTTTCCTTTCCTTCCTTTCCTTTCCCCTTCCCCTCCCACCACCCCTACACCTTTGGACCTTTTAATATTTCAAATTATCAATTATTCATTTTAATCATTTTAATCCTTATTTACACTTTCAGTTTCTCACACTAGAGAAACTATTCGGTATTTACACATGTGTCCTATTTATTTCACTTAAAGGTATGGCCTCAGTATGCATCCATTTAGCTATAAATGTGTCTAGTTTTTCATTCTTTACTGCTGAGTAGTACTCCATTTTATTAAAAAAACAGATCTTCTTTATCCAGTTTCCAGTTGATGGGCACTTGGGCTGTTTCCAAGCTTTAGCTATTACAAACTGTGCTGCTATAAACATGGGTGCACATATATTGTTGTGGTATGATTCATTTAATTCTTTTGGGAAGATATGCAGCAGGGGAATAGCTGGGTCAAATAGGACCTCTAATCCTAGTTCTTTGAAGTATCTCCATACTGACTTTCACAGAGGTTGCACCAGTCTGCACTCCCACCAGCAATGGAGAAGGGTTCCTTTCTCCCCACACCCCCGCCAGCATTTGTTATTGGTTGATTTCTTGATAGCAGCCATTCTTTATGGGGTGAGGTGGAATGTCAGTGTTGTTTTCATCTGCATCTCTTGAATGACCAGTGATGTTGAACATTTTTTCATATATTTGTTTGTTTTACTTCTTTGTCTGAGAAATGTCTGTTCATTTCAGATCCCCATTTTTGAATTGGGTCTTTGAATTTGGGGGGTCTGATTTTTATCAATTCTTTTTATATTCTAGATAGTAGACCTTTGTCTGAGGTACAGCTGCTGAAATTTTTTTCCCCACATTTTAGGCTGTCTCGTAGCTCTGTTGGTGGTTTCTCTTGCAGTGCAGAAGCTTTTGAATAAGATGAAATCCCAGTTGTTGATTATTTGTGCTAGGTCCCGTGCTACTGAGGTTTTGTTCATAAAGTCTTTTCCTATGCCAATGTCATCAAGAGCTCTACCTAACTTATCTTTCAGGAAGTTTAGTGTTTCTGTCTTAATATTTAGATTTTTAATCTACTTCAATCTTAGTTTAGTACATGGTGATAGGTATGGGTCTAGTTTTAATCTTTGGCATGTTGAAATTCAGTTTATCCAACACCATTTATTGAATAGGTTATCTTTCCTCCAATGAGGGTGGTTGGCTCCTTTGTCAAAGATGAGGTGCCTGAGTATGTCTGGAGTTGTTTCTGCATCTTGTAATCTATTCCACTGATCCTCGGGTCTGTTTCTTTGCCAGTACCATTCTGTTTTTATCACAGTAGCTTTGTAATATAGTTTCAAGTTGGGGATTGTGATGCCCCCAGCCATGTCTCTGTTGCCTAGAATTGGTTTTGCTATTCTAGGTCTCTTCTGGTTCCAAATGAATTTTTCAATTGTTTTCTCTAGTTCTGTGAAGTATGTTGTTGGGATTTCAATCAGGATTGCATTGGATCTGTATAGTAGTTTTGGAGGTATGGCCATTTTCACTATATTAGTTCTTCCCACCCAGGAACAAGGGATGTCTTTCCATTTTCTTATATCCTCCTCAATCTCCTTTTTCAGAGTGCTGTAGTTTTCAGTGGAGAGGTCTTTTGCTTCCTTTGTGAGGTTCATTCCTAGATATTTCATTTTTTTGGATGCTATTGCAAAAGGAATTATTCCCCAAATTTCTCTCTCAGTGAGTCTGCTATTCAAATGCATTATTTTAAATGTGAATAATATTTGTTGAAAGAAATGTATTTAAGCCATCATCCTTCCCAGAGACATTTCCTATATTTTATTTAACATTAGTTATCTTCCTTTTCAGTGTGAATTGGGCCAGAAAATCACAAATGCAAAAATCTTTTGGATTGTCTAATCCAAGCCTGCACATTTTACAAATGAGAAAACAGAGAAAGAGGGGTTAAATGTCTTTCACAAGGCCATAGATGATCAGTGGCCAAATGCAACCTATACTTCTTTCTTGACTTTAAATGTAATGCTTTAAAACATATGCTGAAGGACCTAAGACAGCCAAGACAATATAAAGAGAAGAAAGAGCAAAGCTGAACTACTTCCACTATCATATAGGAAGATTTGCTCTAAACTGAAGTTATTAAGATATTCTAATACTGGCAACCCCCCCCCCAAGGAAATACAGATCCCCCTCCAAAAAAACTCATACTAAAACCATGCCTTGATATGAGTGTTGTTTCACTTCAACAAAAAATTAATAGTCTTCTCAATCAATTATATTTGGTAATGAGAGATAACAATAAAAAACAGTAAAGAACCATAGATCACAGATCCTAAATGTGAAAGCTAAGTCATTGAACTTCTAGAAAGAAACATGGACAATATCTTCATGCTTTTGAAATAGGTAAAGATTTATTATATAAGATCCAAAAATACTAAGCAAAAGGAAAACAAATGTGATTTCATTAAAGTGAAGAATGTTCATTGATAAATTGATGGCTTTAAGATGATAAAATGTATAACCACAGGCTGGGGAAAATTTTATGTAACATACATGTATTTATCAAGTTGTTCATCAGCAGAATACAAAGAAGTGGAAATGAATAAGGAAAAGGCAGACAACTTGAATAAAAATGGATGAAAAATCTGGACAGACATTTCATAGTATCAAAGTGGCTAAGAAACTTATCTAAAAAGGCTCAATAGTGTTAAAACTACACTAAAAATATTCCCCAGAACAGCTAAAATTGAAAGCTAACAGTTTTGATGGTGATATGAAGCAATTAGAATTTTTCTCCACCTCTAATGGAAATGTAAATTGGTGCAGTCATTGTAGGAAACTATTTGCCAGTATCTGCTAAAGCTAAACTTACCACTAACCTGTGGTCCAACTTTCCACTCTTAGTTACAAATGTGTGTGTGTATATCAAAGAAAATGAGTTGGTATGTTAATCAAAAAATATAAAGAGGTATATTCATAGGCACTTTATTCATAAAGACTGGAATGAGGGAAAACCACACTGTCAATCAACAGAAGCATGGATGAATAATTGTAGAATAGGTACATAATATAATTCCATGCTGTTATGGAGAACAGATTATAGTATGGACAAATGTTATGGGGACCACCCTCTGGAGCTAGTGGTTAGGCCTTTTGAAATCTGTTGAGTGGAAGATGTTAATTATATTTGTGACTACCTACCCATATCTATTAAATAAAGGCTTAAAACTTACCAATAACAATGACAGTTATATTCACTGCATTGTTCTATAGGAATTTGGAAAAAGAAGAAAGAACCCTGATATCCAGTCCTATGAAATGCACTTTACAGAGAGAGTTGAGATGCAGAGATAACATTCACATATTCTTTCTCTGCTGAGGAATACCTTTTAAGGAACATTTTTCTTTTCTATTATATCTGAAAATTATATATTTGTGAGTGTGTTTGTGTGTATAAAAGAAACTTAACTTTTATTGTATGGTTTTCTTCTTAACACATAACAATTGTACATATCTATGGGGTACAGTGTGATTTTTAATGCATGTACATAAAATGAATACTGATAAAATCAGGGTAATTAGCATTTCCACTCCGTATCACTTCCCTATTCCAGCTTTTTAGATCTTCTTTTCTGGATCTTCCTAACTTTACAACACATCATTGTGAACTGTAGTTCACTGAGCTCAACACTACAATTTATTCCTCTTATCTGTGTTTTAATACTTGTTATCCAATCTCTCTCTAGCACTCCTTTCTCCCAGCCTTTCTGCCCTCTAGGAGTCACTATTCTCAGCTTTTCAAATCAATTTAGCTTCCACATATAAGAGGGAATGTATGGTGCTTGTCTTTCTGTGTCTGGCCTATTTCACTTAACATGATGTCCCATGTCCTTTTGTTCCATATATTTTGCTGCAAATGATAAGATTTCATTTTTTTCATGGCTCAGTAATATTTTCTAGTGTAAATCACATTTCTTTGGGCCAGGGATTTAGCTCAGTGGTTCTGCCACCCGCCCCGCAAGCTCAAGGTCCTGAGTTTGATCTCCAGTACAAAAGAAAAAAAAAAATCACATTTCTTTGTTCCTTCATCCACTGATGGACAATCCAGGTTGGTTCCATATCTTGGCTATTGTGACTAGTGCTGCAATAAAGATGGCATTACAGGTATCTCTTTGATATACTGATTTAATTTCTTTGGGATATATATCTGGAAGGATTATGGATCATATGGTAAACATTTTTAGTTTTTCTGAGGAACTTCCACACTATTCTTCATGATGGCGATATTCATTTACTTTCCTATCAACAGCACATGAATTCTCTTTTTGCCATATTCTAATGAGCATTTGTTGTTTTTGCTTTTTTGATGAGCCATTTTAATTGAGATGAAATGATATGATTTCATTGTGGTTGTGATTCACATTTCTCTGATAATTAGTGATGGTAAGCATTTTTATTTTTTCCTTTGAGAAACACCTAATCAATTTATTGGTCCATTTTAACTGTATTTTTTTTATTGTTGTTCTTTGAGTTTTATATATTTCTGGATATTAACTGTCAAAAATATAGTTTGTAAATATTTTCTATCTTTATATAGGTTGTATCTTTGCTTCCTTTTTTGCTTCATTTGCTACATAGAACCATTTTAGTTTGATAAAATTTCATTTGGGTCCTCTCCATAAAAGCATTGCCTATACTGATGTCTTCAAGTGTTCTTCCTAAATTGTTTTCTAATAGTTTCATAGTGTCAGGTCTTACATTTGGATCTTTGATCCATTTTGATTTGACTTTTGTGTGTGGAGAGAGATGGAGGTCAAATTTCATGGAGGTCAAATTTTGCTCAAGGGTATACAGTTTTTCTAACACCATTTATTGAAGAGGTTGTCCTTTCTCCAATGTGTGTTTTGACACTTTGTCAATAATCGGTTGGACATAGATGAGGGGATTTATTTCTGTACTTTATATTCTGTTATTTTGGTCTGTGTGTTACATCAGCACCATGCAGTTTTGGTTATTATATCCTCGTGGTATAGCTTGAGATTGGTTACTGTGAGTCTCCAGTTGTATTCTTTTTGCTTAAAGTTTCTTTGGGTATTTGAGATTTTTGTGTTTCTGTAGTTTAGGTTTAGCTTTCTTTCTAGTTTTGTGAGGACTGCCACAGGCATTTTTATAGAGATTGTGCTGAATCTTTAATTCACTGAAGGTGATATGGACATTTTAATAATATTAACCCTTCCAATCTATAAACATAGAAGGTGTTTCCAGCTTAGTTCTGTATATTTTCTTCGGGTTCTTTCATAACAGTTTTGTAATTTTCACTGTAGGGGTCTCTTAGTTCCTTGGTTAAATTTATTTCTTAGTAATTTATATTTCTGCAGCTATCGTGAGTGAGGCTGGTTCCATGATTTTTTTCTTTGTTATTCTTTGCTTGTATGTGTAAAAATGTTACTGATTTTTGTACAGTGTTGTATCTTCAAATTTACCGAATTTGTTTATCAACTCTAATAATCTTTTGATAGAGTCTGTGGGCATCATCTATAAAAAGAGTACTTTGATTTCTTCCCTTCCTAGCTGCATGCTTTTTGTCTTGAGCCTTACTCTTCTAGCTAAGATTTCCAGTACCATTTTGAATAAGAGTGGTGAAAGTAGACATTCTTTTTGGTTTTTTTTTTTGAGACAAGGTCTTGCTATGTAGTCCAGGCTAGCCTTGAATTCATTGTGTAGCCCAGGCTGGCCTTGAACTTGTGGCAATCCTCCTGCCTCAGCCTCCTGAGTGCTGGGATTACAGTCATGCACCACCACTCCGGGCAAAAGTAGATACTATTGTCTTGTTGCAGATATTGCAGAAAATGCACTCAACTTTTCCCCGTTCAGTATGGTGGCTGTGGTTTTGTAATTTATAATCTTTATTATTTTGTGGTGCTTCTTTGTATACCTAATATGTTCAGTTTCTGTCATGAGGTGATGTTGAATTTTATCAAATGTTGTTTCTGCATTTATGGAGATGATCATCTGATTATCAGATGATTCATTCTGTTGATATGATATATTTATTAGTGTGCATATATTGAACGATTCTTTTAGCTTTGGGCTAAATCCCACTTCATGGTGAGTGATCTCTTTGATGTGCTATTGGATTCAATTTGCTAGTATTTGGTTCAGGTTATTTTACATTGATGTTCTTCAGAACTCTTGGTCTATAGTTTCCTTTTTTGTTGTGTCCTTATCTAGTTTTAGCATTAGTCTTGTGCTGGCTTTGTAAAATGACTTTGGAAGAGTTTCCTCCTTCTCAATTCCTTGGGAAACTATGAGAAGAATTGATATTAGTTCTTCTTTAAAAGTTTGGTTGAAATCATTTGGGTTTTAGCTTTTATTTGTCAGGAGACTTTTTGTTAATGATCTAATCTTATTACTTTTTACAAGTCTGTTTGAATTTTGTTTTCAGTTTAGTGCTGGCAGATTATGTATGCAAATCCTTATTTTTAAAACACAGCTCTTAAACTTCTTAACAGAATATTCCATGCCAAATTCCACTTTGGTTTCAAGAAACATTGAAAACTTGAATATGCTTGATTATTTAGCATTTTGAAAACAACATATTTCTGTATATTTTTATTAACAAACACAAATCTCCCTAGCTTTCTTTCAAAACTTATCCTTGAAGAGAAGTCACTTATTGTTTGTCACAAAGATGTACATGCTATTAGTTTATCTCTGTTTCTTCTTTTGAAACTAGATGCACAAAAATAAAATAAAATGTTACAAGGGTTAACTAACAAATAGATACAATAATAAAATTTTCTATAAATTACTTCCAAAATTATAAATATGTGTGTGTGTTCACTTGTTTATGTGTCCAGTTATGCTTCTTTGAGACTTATAACTTTATATCTGTCCTGTGCAAAATTTTAGCCCTAGACTTGAAACAATAAATAAATACTTATTAAGCTAAGACTTGCTCCTTTGTAATGAAAAGGATTGTATGATTTATCTTACTTCAGCCTAACTTTAGGAAGTGCTACCTTGGGATATGGTCTCAGAATTGTTCGTGCTATAATTTCATTCAGCACTCTATAAGATTTGAATAGAAAGATTAGATTTACCTCTATCTAGCATGAAAGGTTTTCCCTGCTCCCTGCTTTAATGCTGCCATTTCCTGTCTGAACTTTCCATCATAAGTATTATAGAGCCAGAGAGACTAAATTTCCTTCAGACTAGAGCTTCCTATCTTGTGTGTGACTACATGCAAGGAAAGACTATGGGTGAGTTTAAATACCATCTCTTTGGAATTTAGGATGATTGACGAGGCCTTTCACGTGTGTGTGTGTGTGTGTCTGTGTGTGCGTGTTTGTGCGCACACACCACTAAATGAAAAATGGTTGAGAAAAGCTAATTCTATCTCTTTCATAGACGAAGAAGCTGAAATATCTTGAATTTGGCAAGCTTTATTACAGTTTCTTAGCCCTAGTGCCAGATGTATAGTCCAGATTTTCGTGGCTTTTGCCCTGATATATGTCTTTCCTCTTCCTTGAGTAAGACAGTGGCTGCTCTTGGTATATACTTTAAAGAAGAGATGACCAAACGTATTCATAATAACAGTTTTACATTAAGTATGTTGATATAAATTCATATAAAAGGCCCTAAAACAGATTCATCATATTTTTACGGAAGTAAAAATTTACATTCAGAGAAGTTAAGCAACTTGTCAAAGACTTCAAAGTTCTTTATACCAAGTTTCTTGGATCCAAAGCTTATGCTCTTGCACAGTATTGTAACAACTTATTGAAATGCAAAGTAACTGCCATCTTGCAAGGTACAGAAGTTCTGCCTGCAGAGGAAACAGATACCAGAGGGTTGATATTTAGCATAAGAGAAGATTGTTAGGGGAACCAATGGAGCAATTATTGTATCTTTCAGAGCTTATTCTTTTGGGATTTGCAATGGTTTGGGAGAAATGTTTATCCTGGAGTAATTTATAATAAGTCAGAGATACTGTGCAAAAGAATCTTTGGATATTTTATTGCTTTTATTATCTTTACCAGACACAAGAATCAAGAAGTTTGAAGTTGAAGAATAGCTATGGAGAAATAGTTTTACAAAGATTTAAAACATTAGATATTACAGTATTACATTTAGATTCTTCCAATATTTGCCTTTTTTCTAACGATAGTAATGCACATAAAGAAAGGACTACAAGAAGTGATTTTTATTCCAAGTCAGTCAAAGTTGTTATTTTAAATTTTTTCATATCGAGTTTATGATGGATATATGGTTTGAGGAATAACCTATTTTAGTCCACATACATGGACTAAATGTGTAGGAAATAACCTGTTATTCTTAAAACAAGAAAACGAGAATCAAGAAAAAAGTGTAACAAAATACCTAGGTGCATTTATTTGCTCATTAAAATATTTAGAGCATTCCTTAGATGGACGACTAACCATCTCCAAAGAAGAAAACATATAAAATGACTCTAGGACATCCTGTTGTGCTAGAATTAGAAAACTTTATCAAAGGACAATAAATTGTCTTAAAAGAATAGAAATTCAATGAAAGTCCCTCAATGACCCAACATAGGACAAAATTAAGGCTCAAGAAACTTACTCCAGAAGGAATGGCAAAGAACAAGAAATCAAATAGTGACAAATGCTAGTAAGGCTGTGGTGAAAAAGAGGCTCTCTCACATTGCCGAGGAAAATATGAAATAGTTCAATCATGATGGAAATCAGTATGGAGTTTTCTCAATAAAATAAAAATAGAAATTCCATTTGACCCAGCTATTCCTCTTCTAGGTATCTTCCCCAAGAGTTAAAGACATCATATTACATATATATATATATATATATAGCAGTACAATTCATAATAGCTCAATTGTGGAAATAGCCTATATGTCTATCAACAGAAGTATTGATAAAGAAAAAGCTGCTATATGTACATAGCAGAATACTACTCAGCTATAAGGAAGAATAAATTTGAGATATCTGAGGGAAATTGGATGTACTTGAAAACATACTGTTAAGTGAAATAAATCAGATACACAAGCTTAAGTACCATATAGTTTCTCTCATATGAGAAATTTGAAGTCCAAATAAAGTAAAAAGCCAAATAAAGGATTGATAAAAGAAAACAGCGAGATGGATTGGTAGATTTTTTTGCAAATGGGAAGGTAACCAAGAGTCACAAGGCAGGGAACATAAAAAGATTTAAGATGTGTTATGTACACGTACCACTTATCGACAATGACTATAATCCTTATCTATTGCAAACACGAATAAGGGGGGAAAGAGAGAGATCTTGAGTTGGTGGGAGGGAGTAGGATGAGGAGGGAGAAGGAGACCAAAAAGTATTAAGATACGTTAAATGCATGTGATTACTCTCTAAGATGAATGTAAACATCATCTACTACAAACGCGTACTAAGAAAAAAAAACTAAGCAGTAGTCCTTGAAAAAAAAAGAAGCATAGGAAGTATTAATTGGAGTACACTGTACATGTAAAAGCCTACAAATTAATAATGGGGGGAGAGAGAGGGAGGAGGAAGAAGAGGAGGAGGAAGGAGGGAAAATTCATTAGATACCATTGAATAAATCACTAAAACACCAATTCCTTGCTCTGGAAATTTACATGTGTCTTTCCTCCATGAACTGTATTTTAGATTAACCATAGAACTAGTTGATGAAATTACTATTTTAAAACATTACAATGTAATGGGTGAAAAAAATAATTGATTTTCTGACAATTTTACTGTTTGTTCAGGCCTCTCAAGGGACAGCTCTTTGTTCCAGCTGGCGTTAGCTGGGGTGGTGCATCTGGGGCTTGGGAATTTGTTTCCAAGATGACATCAATCGCAGGGCTGGCACATCAGTGCTCACGGTCATCTTGGAGATAGAGCAGGCTGTCAGAGGAGCCTTTCATTTTGCTTTATGTGAGTCCCTTCATGTACTGCTTGGGCTTCCTCACAATAAGACACTTGAACTCCAAGAATAAGAAAAAAGGAAAGTTAGCAGTCTTTTCAAAAGCAATACTTAACTGACACTTTGTAGTATATTCTGGAGATCTATTGTGCATCATACAGACTATAGGCATTAGTAATTATATATTTAAAAAATAAAAGATTAGACCTTAAGTGTTCTCAGCACACACATGCACACACACACACACGATAAGAAAAATATTAAGCAAAATAAACCAGACTCTGAAAGTTAAATATCATGTTTTGTAAAACAAATCTAAGAGAAAATATAGATATATTAATGAATAAAATAAAGGAGATATAATAGCAAACTAAAAGTAGACTATTGGACATAAAAAAGAGGGTCAGTGGGAGGAGTGAGGAAAGGGAGAGGAGGGTAAAGGAGTTGATATATTTATGACACAGACATGAGCTCCATAGTCTTTGGAGAAGATATCATTATTCCCTTTTTGAGAAAAGGTCTTGCTGTTTTGGCTCAGGGTGGCCTTGAACTCACTATGTAGTTGGAAACATAGGGAGAGAGGGAAGCAGAGGGAGGGAGGAAAAAGAAGGGAATTGGAAGGTGTTATGTCCATGTTATGTACCAATTCCCTACAGTGAATGCCGTCATTATGTACTACAAACATGTACTAATAAAATTTAAAAAGAGATATTATATTCATAGAAAATTACTCCAAACAAAGGTGACTATTCTGTATTACAGACATATACTAAAAATAGATAAGTGTATGAGATGATGGATATGTTAATTAGCTTGATTTATTTATATCATATTATATACTTTTGTCAAAACCTCATATTGTATACATAAATGCATACAATTTTTATTTGCCCATTAGACCTTAGAAAAGCAAGGAAAAATGAAAGAAATGAATAAAGAGAAAAAAACTGCCTTAGAGCTAATACACTGGTACCTCTGTCCTACTCAGTTTATCATGATTCTCGTTCGTCTCAACCCACATTCAAGGGACTAGAGAAGGAAGACTAACTTTCTCTCAGGAAATTGACACAAGATAGCATTTGAAGTTATCAGGAAAAACATTTTAGATTTAGTAATGACACTCTTATCTTCTAGGAAAATCTCAAAAATTTTAGAATAAAAATGAGATATATAGGGCTGAGGATTTAGCTCAGTGGTTTTTGCCGCCTGCTGCACAAGCCCAAGGACCCGAGTTCGATCCCCAGTACCAAAAAAAAAACAAAAACAAAAAGAAATGAGATATATAAGAGTGAAATAGCATGATGTCTGGGGTTTGTTTTCAAATACTTTAGCAGGAAAGAAAAATGATAAGGATAAAAAGGAATAGACAAAATAATTGTTGCAAGACATGACAATCGGATATAGGTGATGTAATGGATGAGAATATGGAGGGCTTGTTTTTTTCTGTTTTTGAGTAAGTGTGAAAAATGTCATCATTTTTGTTTTAAAAATACCAGGATTTGAAATAATAGTATTACTCCTAAATGAGACTATAGGGAAGAAACTCAAAGTTCTAGTTTCATCTGGTATTGCTTTTGATTAAATTTTAATATGGCATCTTCTCAGAATACTGTATTTCCTTAAATAATTCTCCACAAAATTACTAACCTAAGAAAATATGCAGAAGTAGAGAAAATTGCAGGGTTTCTGAGACTGTTAGAAGGCAGAAGGACAGCTGAACATGAGGACTGATTATATTGGTGCATGAGCTGTCTGTTACATCTGAAAACGACAGTGGGGAGACTTAATGCTGTAAGTTTTTACAGTTGTCTCTGACCAAGAAGGAAGAGCAAGACAACAGTAGTCAGTGAACTCACTGACCTTCTTCATCGATAAAATGATCAATCCACAGATGTAATATTAAATGAAAAGAATACCTTCTTGAGTAAATAGTCTCAGTCATATAATCTATCACTTGCAACTGAAAACATTCTTAAGTGATACACTGTAAAGCAAAAGAAGCAAATATAAATTTCTAGGTGTTGTTAAAGAAAAGAAGAAAATGTAGATGTCATTTCAAAGGGCATTAGAAACAAATGGATGAAATAAAGAAAAGGGAAACAAATCCAGGATGAGTGGAAAATAAAAACTTACTTGGAAGAGCTAAATTTCACTTTCCTTATCCATTCATCTTTTGATGGTCACTTAGGTTGACTCTGTCTCTTGGCTAGTTTGAACAACATTGAAAAGAACAGGAGAGTACAGAATCTTCTCCACATTCTGATTTCATTTCCTTTGAATATGTAGCCAGAAGTGTGTTTGCTGGAAAATGTTTTATATATACACAATGAAATATTACTCAGCTTTAGCCAAGAAGGAAATCCTATCATTTGAGACAACATAAATGAACTTTGAGAATTTTAAGTTAAGTGAAATAAGCCAGGCAACAGAAAAACAAACAGCAGATGATCTTACTTATATATAAGGAACCCCAAAAAGTTGAATTCTTAGATGCAAAACAAAATAATTCCACAGTTGCTATCAAGGGCTATTAGGAGAGAAGGGAAGGTAGTAATTGGAGAGAGGTGCTGGTCAAATAATACAAACTTCATTTACACAAGAGGAAGGCAACGTATTGATTATGGTTAACAACAATGAATTATATAATTGAAAACTGCCAAGCAAATAGATTTTAACTGATCTCACTCCAAATAAATGTTAGGTAGTTGATACATATTAATTAACTTGATACAAACATTTCACATGCATACAATCAACCCTCTCTGTGTATTCCATAAGGATGGATTCAAGTACCTGTGAATTTAATTCACTATATATGGAAAATATTCTAAAACAGAAAAAATGCATATGCACTGAATATATATTTTTCTTGTTATTATTCCTTAAAACAATAGAGTATAAAAAGCATTCACATGACATTTACATTGCATTACACATGTAATCTAGAGATGATTTAAAGTATATAGGAGTATGTGAATAGTGTGCTAATGCCATGCCATTTTGTATGAGATTGAACATCCATGAGTTTTGATATTCAGAAAGAGTCCTGAAACCTTTCAACCTTGCATACCAAGGAATGACTACATTTTGAAACATATGCTCATGTTGATTGGCTTGAATTAAATTTTCCATACATGCATCTCAAAACATCATAAATATAATGCTATACTATATAGTTTTGATTTATAAATTACAAATAAAAAAGGAAGTGGTAAAATTAAATTAAAAATAAATTAAACTTTTAGAAATATTAATGTTTAAATATAATTAGACTTCAAGCATATCTAAGAATAAAAGGATTAAATACACATGAGAGTATCACCAGGTTTCAGTTACTGCTTTCAGATGGCTGTGACCATGACCATTTATAGTGAATTTGTAACAGATTCAGAGCTAAGTATCATCTTAAACCTTACACAGGATGATGCAGTTATTTGAAAAAGTATGAAATTTGGAGGAAGGAATTTCTGAAATAGATTCTGAAATCTACTACTTTTTTTGACCTAGAGAAAAATTACCTATTTTTGGAGCCTCATTTTCTACATGTTTAAAATTTATAAAGCATTTTCAAGTTTTTGTGCATGTGTGAAGATGAAAAAAGACAACATACAAAGAGTGCTTATTTCCACAACTTACTACAAAGATTCTGTAATCAAAATAATATGGCACTTTCATAAAGACAGACAAAGACCAATGGAATTGTGCATAGAGGCCAAAGATAAACCCTCATATATATGATTAAATGACTTTTAACAAAGGTGTCTGGACTATTAAAAGAAAAAAGGACAGTCTTTTCAACAAATGGTGTCCAAAAAATTGGATAGGAACATGCAAAATGATGAATTTGCACCCTCAACTATACCATATATAAAAGCTAATACAAAATGTATAGATACATAAATATAAAGGCTAAAATTGTAAAATTCTTAGAAGAAAGGATAAGGAGAAAATCTTTAGGGCCCTGGAATCATGGATAATGTCTTGGGTATGATGTTAAAAGATCTGAGAAAGAAGAGAGGCAGGGGATGGAGGAATACAAATGATCAAGATGAGATTTGCATATATACTAATTCACCAAAATAATATAATTATTATGAATAGGAACATACGTTAAGATAAAATATGAATAAGTGAATTACTTGGATCTGATAAATTAGGTGCAACCAAAGCAAAAATAGACTAGACAAATTATACATTTTTTGTATCAATGGATACTATTAGCAGAATAAAAAGCCAACCCATTAAAAAAAGTCAAACCATATGATGGGAGAAGATATTTGCAAAATATATATCTGGTAAGACATTCATATTCATAAGACATAAATAACTCCTACAACTCAACAACAAAATGACAAACCTGATTAAAAACACTTCTCCACAGAAGATATACCAATGAACACTACAAATTACATCACTAGTCATTAGGTAAATGGAAATCAAATCCACAAAATACTACTCACCCCATTAGAATGCTGTGCCGGTCATCTTCTTGTCACTGGGGAAAAGTATCCAATATGTATAATTTAAAAAGGAGAGGCTTAATTTTTCCTCGTGGTTTCAGAGGGTTCAGTCAATAATTGGCTAGCTCCAAAGTACAAGTAGCATGACAGAAGGGCTGGGTGGAACAACGCTACTCAGTTCATGGTGGCTGGGAGCCAGGAGATAGGCACAGCACCATGGAGGAAGGGGTTACCTTACCACAGAATTATTATATGATTTACCAATTCTACTTCTGGGTATATACCTCAAGAAACTGAAATGAGGAATTTGAACAGATATTTCTATACCTATGTCCCTAGCACCATTATTTAGAATAATCAAAAGGTAGAATCAACCAAAGTACCTAGTAAAAGAAGAATGAATTTTTAAAATGTGATATAAACGTAAAATGGAATATTATTTAGCCTTAAAAACAAAGAAAGTTCTGATATGTGCTAGATCAATGCACCTTGAAAAGGATGCTTAAGTGAAACAAAGCAATCACAAAAAGACAAATATTGCATCTTCCATTTGTTTTAGGTCAAGAGAGATCAAATGTATAATGAAAGTAATGTGGTAGTTGCCCAGAGCTGGGGGAGAAAGAAATGGGGAACTGTTGTTAATGGGTACAGAGTTTCAGTTAGGGCCGATAAAAATATTTTGGAGGTAAATGGTGATGGTTGCCGAACAATGTGAATATACCTAATGCTACACAACTGTATACTTAATAATGGTTAAAATGGTAACTTTCATATTATGTATGCTTTCCATCATAAAAATATGCTTATTTCTGTATTTTGTCATGTAAGTGATCAAACATTTAAAAATTCATATAAGAGAATAGAGGAATAGAAGATGGGGAGGAATATGGAAGAGACTCTTGATCTGCTACTTTTAAAGGGAAAGTGTTACTTTTACATTCAGAGTGACATTTTCTTTGAGGGCTGTCTCATTTTTCACTACATTTAGCTAGACCTGTGATTATTAATACTGCATTTTTCTTCCAGATTTTAGGAATATCATTGCCACATTTGAAATTTGTTTACTTGGATTATGGTAAATATTCTCTCATTTTATGAGTCAGTGTTCTTCGTTACTTTAGGCAATTGTTTATTCAATAAAGATCTATCGCATTTGATAATGGTCTCTGAATCCCCTGGATTATGGCAGGGATGTGATTTTGTAATAATCTCCCATGGGAACTGTCCAAACAGCTGTGAAGGGAGGCGAGTGACAAGGGGCAATCTTATTCTTGAAAGCACAGCAACAAGGGACTGAAGCTGACCAAAATGAATCTTTCCTGCTTCTCACTGGTAAGTTCCTTTACAGGCATCCTGTATGTTCTCATTTTTATGCTCTTATGACCAATAAAAGGAATGAAATGAGGATACATCATAAACTTCCTACATGATGACATTAATGTATTTAATGTTTCATAGGAGGGTGTACATCAGAAAGAACAGAAATGACATACTTTCATTAAAGTGGTTAAGCTAATACCATTCGGAGACAAGAAACTTTTAAAAAATGCATTAATCGACACTAATTTGTGCTTATTAAACATTTGCTGTTGAATTTTTAAGTATGATCTTCTATGAACTGTATTTTTGAGAATTTATTTTCTTTTGTTATAAGTATGAGAAATGTATTTTGCAAAATATGTTGCATTTGAGTTACTTCCTTTGCTTCGAAACATTCCAGGAATCAAATTTTTACTTTATTATGTGAGTAATGAATTCCATTCAATGCTGGGTTGGTTAAACTTCCATGGAAGCAGTTTTCTGAATTACACTGCATTGTAAATGCAAGGTACAATAGATTAATCCAGTCCTGGAGATGTGCTCACTCAAGGGTATAAGCATCTCTCAAGTTCTTTTTTACATTATTGCTTTTTTTTTCCTTTAGCCTGAAGTGGATCAGTGAAAGTTATCAGGTAGTCATAGATCTGGAACTACTTTATAATTCTAACCTGCAATTTGTGACCATCTGCTAATGCTTAAAATGGATTTCAAAAATAATTTTATTCATTTTTATCTGTGTTTACAGCATAGCATTATGCCACTTTATTGGTGTTTCAAGATGCTGATGGGAGATCCCTCTCATTTGCGAAAATAAAATTGTCTACTTTTGATGTTTGTTTTCTTTCCAAATTGCAAATGAGATGAACATAAATGCTAGAGATGGTGTTGACATACGTTGCAATACCTAAACAGGAGGTATTTTAAGACAAGATAAGGAATTTAATCTTTGAACATCTTGAAAAATAAAGTCCAATTGTGAGTTGTGGGAGGCTGAGTCATCGAGTTCGAGTTGCCTATATAGTCTAATTCTCAGAATAACTGCCAGCTCTCAGCATTGCTTTGTACTATATAAATCTGACTGGAGAAATCCCATTTCAAGTGATTTAAGTGGTATTGTGCATTCTTTTCTAGTTTATCTGAAAGAGCAACGTATGGTTTAATACTTCCTAAGGAAGTAGGGAATGTAGTACCAAAGATGATTGTGTTCTGAAATCATTTTGGATGGTAATATAATCAGTATGCTAATGTTTCTATAACATAGCAGGGTTCAGCATAGGGTGGCATACATTCGAAAACCTACTTCTAAAGACATGCAACCATGCAATGTGGACAAATGTCTTTCTCTGTAATATAGAGAAGAGGACATTTTGCTTGAAAATCCTGGCTTGTGGACTCAATATGACTATAATGTTTCTGTCTTTTTAGTTTGTCCTTAAGAAGTTAGTTGCTGACAAACATTTAATTAGCTTGAACCATCACTGACACTAAACTATTTGTTCAAGTGTATCAAAGTGTACTTGTTAAAAAAATTAATTGCTTTAATAAGAAAATCTGCACAACATATTTGGGAACATAATAAAACTATTTTGGGTGCTTTTTATTACTGCCTGTGGAGTAATTTAGAAAAAATATTGAGTGTATGGATTTTCAAGCAGGGTGTTGTGACAGCCTACTCTTAGGAGCTGTGAAACAGGGTGGGTTATAGCTTTTGACAGGAATTTATGCATAATCCAAAACATATTTTATCTGTGACTATAGAAATTTGAACATATGGGACTCTGCATTTAAGATCAAAAGACAATGAAAACCAGTGATTTAGTGGAAAGAAATATTATAGAATTTAAAAAATGAAGCAGGTGATTTTAAATATTAAGTATCACATCACTGGTCATTTGAGAGATGCAGATGAAAACAACACTGAGATTCCACCTCACTCCAGAAAGGATGGTTGCTATCAAGAAATCAACCAATAACAAATGCTGGTGGGGGTGTGGCGAGAAAGGAACCCTTCTCCTTTGTTGGTGGGAGTGCAGACTGGTACAATCACTGTGGAAATCAGTATGGAGATACCTCAAAGAACTAGGACTAGAGGTCCTATTTGACCCAGCTATTCCCCTGATGCTTATCTTCCCAAGAATTAAAAGAATCATACCACAGTGATATATGTGCACCCATGTTTATAGCAGTACAGTTTGTAATAGCTAAAGCTTGGAAACAGCCCAAGTGCCCGTCAACTGGAAACTGGATAAAGAAGATGTGTTTTTTTGTTTTTTTTTTATAAAATGGAGTACTACTCAGCCATGAAGAACGAGAAACTAGAGACATTTATAGCTAAATGGATGCATATTGAGGCCATACTCTTAAGTGAAATAAATAGGACACACATGTATAAGTACCAAATAGTTTCCCTAGTGTGAGAAACTGAAAGAGTAAATAAGGATTACAATGATTAAATGGAATAATTGCGGGCCAGGGATTTAGCTCAGTGGTTTCGCCGCCTGCTGCGCAGGTGCAAGGACCCGAGTTCGATCCCCAGTACTAAAAACAAAACAAAAACAAACAAACAAAAAAAGGAATAATTGATCATTTGAAATAGGAAAAGGTCCAAAGGTGTAGGAGTGGCAGGAGGGGAAGGGGAAAGGAGAGAAGGGAAAGGAAAAATTATGAGAAAAGAAAAAAAAATGGAAATGAAGTCTATGTAAATAGGGAGGGGTGGAGGGGTGAAGGGCGCACAGGCAAGCGGGGAAAAATAAGAACCAAGATACATCATGTACAGGTACAAACACCCAATGATAAATGTAAACGTATTGTATACCTAAAATGTACCAATAAAAGAATTTAAGGAAAAAAAAAAAAGATTACCACTGAGAAAAAGTGAAGGAGTTAAACATTCTCTTGTTTAAGAGTAAAGGAAAATTGTAAACCTTTTAGTAAATGGGGTCCTTAAGAGAAATATAAAGGTGGAAACTTAATGAACTACCCATTCTGAACCAGGACTACTATAAATAATCCATTAAAGGTGATTGCTATTATTTTGAATCTATAAACTTGAAATGGGGTCTATCTTTCAAAAGTGTGGCAGGAATACCTTCTTTGCCACTCTGACTCCACAATTTTTCTTAGAATTTTACATTGTGATGAGAATTTTTAAAAGCTTGCTGATTTGAAACAAGGTGATTTTTCTTGTTGCACTCGTAATACATTTACTGAGTTTAGCACAACTTTGTAACTCATGAGGTTACAAATCAATTATCCCTGCACCATTGTTTCAGTGATTTGAGTACTTTAGTCTCTACTTTTTATTTATTAGTCTGCCCCATTAGTTTATTTCTTTTCCTTACATTTTGCTTCTTATTTTCCTTGCCTTTCTTCCAAACATTAACTTTCAAAAGATTTACATTGTATTGTCAAATTAGGTGAAAATCTTGGACAAGATTTTGATTAAAATGGATTTTAATTCTGCATATTTTTAAAAGGAAATTGACTTCCTTATGGTTTTGAGCTCTCTCATCCACAGAAACAGAGCCCTCATTTATTCATTTATTTAATTTTTATGGCCCTTAATAATATTTTTAAATTTTGTCTATAAAATTCTTGTACATCTTTTGTTGAACTTCACTGAGGATCTAAGAATTTTGGCTGCCATTGTTAATACATTGTTTTGATTTTGTAATTTATGTAGACATTTGTAAAGATACGAATATTAGACAAAACAATTTTGCTGAATTTAAAATCTTCTGTTAGTCCATGGTTTATTTAGATTTTTCTGTCTGTGAATTACCATCTTCTTTAACAATCATACTATTTATAATTTCTTTTTCTGTTGTCTAGCATTGACAAGTAAGAATGCTATGATGCCAGGTACCCTACTGTCATTTCTGATGATCATGTAATTACTTCTAATCGAGTCTCTCTGAGGGCTTTGACAAATAACCCTAATTGGGATAAGAAAATCCCACTTTTTCTTAATTTACTAAGATTTTGTCACTCATAAATGTTAAAATTTTCAAGTACCTTAAAAGATTTATTGAGAAATGTCTTTTTAGTATCTTATTGTATATGTACATTTTGAAATATCCTTAGCTCTCTTTATTAAATAAACCCTTACTGGTCATGATGCATTTTTATAGACAAGTTAGACTTAATTTTATTGACGTTTTATCTAGGATTTAAAAATTGTGTGAAGTAAAATTGATCTGTTGTTTTCATGCATTGACAAGAAAACTTCATCATTTTCTTTTTCTGGAATTTCTATTAGTGTCAGGTTGTAGTTCCTCTGCATAGTCATTACACTTTTCATTGCAATGTTTCATGTGTTTTATGTGTGTCATTTTATTCACCACTCTGTGTGAAGTCTTCAGAATTTTTTAATTCCCTCTTAGAAAAGATCTAGACTTCATCCCAATTTTTGATTATTGAATATAAATTTCTATGATTATGTTATTTATTTCAATATCTTTTAATTACTATAGTGTTATTGCTATTTATTGGCACTTGTTTCATTTCTGTTTTGTTTCATCATAAATTATTTATTTTTAACTGGATATTACATTTTCATTTAGCACTCTGAAGATCATAAACATTCTCTCTTAGATAACTTCTCCATCTGTTTTAGATTTTATTTTATCTGGAATGAAATGGCTTTATTTCAGATTGTCAATTCTGTTGGCAGTCTTTCTCAATCCTTTCCTGGCCTTTGGCTAATTTTGAATGATAATTCTTTTTTAACTCACTTTCTGCTTCTTGGGTTCTTCATCTTCCTCTATTTACTTCTAAGGTGCAAATCTCAAGTCTCTCTGAGGTCCTGGTTAAAGTCTAAGGACATCACTCCTACCTGACATATGATAGCCACTTGATCCAGATGCTGAAGCATTGGCAGCTTGTTTCCTATCCTATTTTTTCACTATGTTTTTGGACTTTGCTTTCCTGACCCACATATCAGTATAAGGAAGAGCCACATTACTTGTTCACAGAATCTGCCAAGTGTGGTGGCATAGTCTGAAAGGATGAGGCAGGAGGATTCAAGTTCAAGCCTGGCCTGGGGAATTTAGTGACATAGCAAGATGCTGACCCAAACAAGCGATAAGACACAACAAAAGCAAACGAAACTAAACAAACAAGCAAACAAACCAACCAAAAATCCACCCCCCCAGCCCCCTCTCAGTGCTAATTGCTGCTGTAGCCCTTAGCTTTTAGAACAGAGTTTCCCTTAGGTGGAGGACACCTGCTGCACTCTATCTCATCCAGCTCAAGATCTGGTCAGTGCTGTCTGTTTCTGGTCAAGGCCTTGATTGGTCTGGTGCTTTATCTTCATTTGTGTTTCTGTAGCACTGAGGTTTCCCTGCATGATGTGTTTTAGAGCATGCATGTCTTACTCAGGTCTTCATGATTTTTCTCAAGAATTTGTCAAGAGTTTGGAAGAGTGGATATGCAAAATGAGAAAGCAAAAAACATATTGGCAGAAAATTCTAAAGACACATGAGGCTTTAAACCTTTATTTTGCTTATATATTAATAAAACATTTTAAAGATGCTTCTAGGGTGATACTGTATTTAAAAATTATTCCAAGCAAAAAGCTTTTTTAAAAATAATCCACCAGATTTTTATATCAAAACTATTACCAGCATCGATGGTTAATATATTTATAATGAACTGTGTACCTCCCTTCTAATTTAAGACTGAGTATAGATTATGCCAGAGCTAAATCTGTATCAATTCTATTTAAAAAGGGAAGGGGTGAGAGAGATCAATCCAATTCAATTATTTCCTTTCCAAGTAGAGTTCACAATAGTTTGAAATCCAAATTCATGAACTTTAAGATTCATTACTCCACAAAATGTTAAAAACAATAAAATGTATTTGTATATATAAATTTTCTAAATAACAATATTAATGCCTTGACTATACTTGTGGAAGACTTTTGCTATGTCATATCATACATTGTATTCATTGTATCCTCATGGCTCCTCTGTAAAATGAATAAAACTTCTGCTTTACAGTTGTGAAAACTCTTGTATAACAGATTATGTTTCTTATACAAGTAAGTGGTACTAGTTAAAGACATACACATGATTAAAACCTGTGACCAGCACAGTTCATTGGTAGGTCAAAGAGGCCTTTATTTAGTACTCTGAATTTGACGTCTTCATCATGCCTCTTAAAAAAGTGCTTCAGTTTATGCATGGCTCCACTTAGAATCTCATTCGAATTTTTGCTCTATATTAAGTAGTAAGAATGTCTAACTTTACTCTTGTGTTCAGTGTTGAAATGGAGCATATCATAAACTTCATCTGTGTATGTAGCATATAGTAATTTAGATGGGATATATACACTAAATAAAGTTAGATGTATGAATTAGGTAGCTTTTCAAGGAAAATTATTTTCTCTTCTTTAACTCATAAATTTTTGTATTGTAGGAGGGCTCTATGGATAGCTGATATGAGCCAATCCCAGTGCAGCAAGCTAACCAAGAAAGCATTCCTGGTAGAAATGGTTCTCCTGCCTCACCCCTTGGGGAAATGAGACAAGCACAACACACTGTCTTCTCGGTGAGTGAAACCTTGAGTGTATTTCTTCTCCACTATATAATTAGACTCACTGCTCAGTTATCCATGTTCTTGGAAAGTTCCTTACTTACTTTAAATTTCTAATTTACTCTTCACTGTTGTCTCTCAATATTTTGGTGTAATAGGAATGACCTTTCACTAAGCATATATTAGATGAAGCATGTGTTAGGAGATTACATAACTTAATTCAATCTTCAGATTGACTTTATCACATTCATTTTTGGTGAGGAAATTGCAGGAGAGACAGGCAAAATAATTTGCTAAAGGCAGTAGACCATTAAGTGTTAAAAGTTGGCATTTAAACAGATATGTGTCGGTATCAATTATTTCTGGTAAACCAAGTCGGGGTATATAGGGTTAGAGGAGATGTAGATTTATAGGTTTTCAATTCTCATGTTGTAAAGGCTCTCACCGTGGCTTATTTCACACTACCAAACATTAAGTATGATCATAGTAATGCTAATATTTAATTTTTAATTATTAATGATCTGAAGTGCTGATGCTAGCACAACATTGCTTTCCAGCCCTACAGCCTAGTTAGGCTAACCACTTCAATTTGTGAACACATAACATCAGCTTACAAAATATTTTATAAGAATCAGAATGCAAATCAATTTGTAAATTATCTTTAAAATTACTAGGGATGCAGAGTTCGATAAGCTGTGTAGAACAGGGACTTGTTTATCAGTGTTGACTATTCTCTAAGTCAGTTGTGCTTTCCAGTTCCCCAAGGTGGATATAATCACTATGTATTATAAACATACACTAATAATAAAATATAAAATAATTTAAAAATATTTTAATGCAGTGGAAGCTCTTCCTTTGATTCTATACCCTTTTCAATATCCACAAGATATTTATGCTGACAGATATGAATAAGAGGAGTCAATAATAGCTTTTGGTTATTAATGTGAGAAAAGTAGACTATTTACTTGGAAGCTCACAGTTGATTTTGCAAAATGTTCATAAGAACTTTCAACCTGTAATTAAAAAGAAAAATTAAATAGGTTAACAAGCCTGAAGACATTTCCTTAAATGTTTAAGTTTAATGAGTATACGTGAAAATAGAAGCAAGTTCATGGCCAACCCATCTATGAGAATTTTTTAAAACATTACTTATCTTGCAAAAGTAAGTTATAATAATAAAACACAATTTAAATTGCTATAGTTGAGTATGTCTTAGTATTTAAAATATATGTAAATATAAACATATACATATATGTAAGAATATATGAAATATACTGTACTGAAAAGCAAGTTCAGTCATTGATCCCAACATTTAATTGTTGAGTTATACAAATTATTATGTATAATTATTATACTTCTAATGAAAATAATTCCACAGTTTGGATAAATCAAAGTCAGTATTTAAATAATAAAATGAAAGATTTTCACAGTCTAGTCTCCCTACTTAGTGGTTTGGTGCTTTCTTGAGTGCTTTCTTTGATCATCTGAGGATATTTTTTTCCAAGGAATAGTCCTACTTTGTTTTTCCTCCTAAGTAAAGGGGAAAAAATTGGGGCAAATATTGACAATGTCAGAAGAAGATTATGCTTTTTGGACTGGTTCTCTAGAAATACTTTTATAATTTCCCTATGTGACTTAAGTTATAACTGAAGTTCTCAGTCCTCAACCCAAAGATATCTGTAACCTTCCCAGACTAGACTGCACTCTCAAAATCTTCAGAATCAACATGACAGTGATTTTTACTGTGAGTTGTAATTTCCAGTGTGACAAATAAAATGTCACTAGCCACATGAATTAAAAAGAAAAATTGAATGAGAAAAATGCTGAGCTTTTTTGACTTCTTTTATTTATACATAGTTCTAAGACTTTTACTGTTTTAAAAATGCTATTTTAAGCATGGTGGGAAGTTCCATAGGCGAAAGCAAGATTGTCCTGTGTTTTAAAGGAGATGATCTAGTGTAGTCCAAACTGCACATTTAAGAACAGTAGAAGTGTTGAAGTGAAAAAAGTGAAGAATATCACAATCATCCAATGTGTATTTTAATTGCAGCCCAGGAAGGGGAGCTGGTTCCAGAGGAACCAATTGAAATTATGAGATTTTTATTAAATTTTTAAAAGGGTTATGATAAATATCTACCTGTAGTATAGTAGCAAAAGCATAGAGTTTTAGTGCTGCTAAAAATGGCCCATAGAAAGTTTTATAGAGTGAACAATCATGCAATTAAATAAATATGCTAAAAGAAAATATCTTAACATAATAACCTAAGCACTGACTGCTCTGTTTTTATATTATTTTAAATGTAGACTGTAAATGCTTGATCCTGTACCTGTTTTAGTATCTCCTTATCATGTCCAAAGATAATAAATATTTTGAACTAGAAAAAGAAAAGAGTAAGAACATAAAATGTTTGTATCTCTGTCAACTTAAGGTTAACTGGATCAAAACAGCACCATCTGGTTTGCATCTATATTGATCGAAGAAAGCAAATGATTGTGAATTTTAACTTCAGTTTGTATCTCATAAATTAAAAATTGATACAAATATTAAGCCTTTTAAGAAATGAGCTTATATGTAGAGCAGGAACAATGTCCCTATTATTTATATATTTCACATTGTAGTATTGAATAAATATTTGTAAGTTAAATGAATTTGTTAATGAAGTTTCCTTACTCATGTAATGAAAGTATTAATAACAATGCAGAACTAATAATGCAGTATCTAAAGGCGTGCACTTCAGGGAGGGCAGGAATGAATTCTCATGCCATCTCTGCTGTTTACAAACTATCTGACTTTGGAAAGTTGCTTGAATTTTATCAGCCTCCGTTTGCTTGTACTTCAGAATGAAGCCAACACTCCCCTGTGTCAATCTGGTCGAGTTCAGTTTCAGAGAATAGATTCTACACTTGGTGAAATAAGCAGGAAGGGTTTAGCACAGAAGTTAAAGAAACATCAGGAGACAAATGACAGACAGTGGGTATTAATGCTGATGAGTTAAAAATGACTTTTACATTTTTAAACAAAACAGAAATAAAGGGGCCAATAGAAGCAGTAAAATCTATCTGTGGCCAGAAACTGAAATATTTCTGACTGGCTTTTCACAGAAAGTTTGCTAGCCTTTGCCCTAGAGCTGCACCATACAGCCACAGGCGGCAACTAGGAATTTGAAAATGGTTAATCTAAATGTAGATGGCAAATAAATATAAGAAGTATGACATGTTTTGAGGACTTAATATACAAAGATTGTGAAATATCTTAACAGTTTTAGTTTGATTATTATTGAAGTGACAATACTTGAGATAGAGTAAATGAAATGTGAATTATCTTAAAGGGGCTACTAGAAATGGTTTTAACTTTAGTATCCCATCTTCTAAATTTCCCATGAATGCATATGCTCTGCCGAATTTAAATCAGATGAGTTATCCAGGCTCCAGGGGAATTCGTGGAATGTGATTTTTTTAGCCTCTGGCCTCTGCACGTAGGGCGACATGCTAGTGATATGCCTCTGCGAAGGAAGGAAAGATGACCAGCTTTCTGCAGGTGGCTCCCTCGGGGTGTAGACAAAATAAATAACTTCTATCATTTCTATGCCAGAGTGAGGTTTTAGGCTAACATTTAAAATGACTTGGAGAGAGCAACTCCTCAGGAATATTTGAGACTTGTAAAGTGTTAATAAATGATGGTTTGACATATTTTTCGCTTAAGATGAAGAGAAGTGGCAAAATTGGCAAAACTATTTATTTAATACCATTATATTCGAGAATAAATCGCAAAGGACTTGGTGTAAAACAAGACTTTGCTCTAACTTCTGGCAGTTGTCGTCAACAGCAGCTGGACTTTGTAATCACCTGAAAACCCATTCTGGTCCCATTACATTGGCAAAGAGTGATTTATCACTGCCCTGCCCACTACAAATATAATGTGACCCACATGTTTAATTTTTATATTCCAGTGTCTACAATGAAATTTTTTTAAAAAAGAATAGATGCGATTCATTTTAATAATGTGTTTAAGCCAATTTACCCAAAATATTATCATTTCAGTATGCTAGTTATTAGATTCTTGCATATAAACTAAGACTTTGAAATCTAGTGTGCACTTTATTCTTTTCTTTTTTTTTTTTGGTACTGGGGATCGAACTCGGGTGCTTGCGCTTGCACAGCAGGCGGCGAAACCACTGAGATAAATCCCCAGCTCCTGTGTACTTTATTCTTAACAGCACATTTTCAGATTCTCAAGTTTTGATGGGCAGAGTGAACTCAGTAAAATAATAAATAAAATAATAACAGTGGTACATTTTTACTCATCTTTATTTTTCAGGTAAAGATACAGTAATTAAATTAAACTTTAATTTGTAAGTAGATTCAGCCACATATAAAGGGATCAAGTGCCACATGAGCACTTGAAATTGCTGGCAGAATTGAGACACCAGAGTAATCAAATGGCATCAATTCTCCCCTTTACTCAGGGTACTAGAGATATCAAAGCATAAAAGTACTTGATTATAAGCATTTAGTATAGACTCTCATCCAAGTACTATCCAGGCCCGACCTGTTTAGCTTCCAAGATCAGAGGAGATAGGGTGTGTTCAGGATGGTATGGCTGCAGACTTAGCTATATATTATAGAAAGAAATAAGAGTATTAGGGAACATGTGTGTTTATCAGTGAAGAAGTTGAGATTCGTGACTTGTTTGAAGTGACAGGTGAAGTCAAGCCTGAAGTCCTGGGCTTCCAATGGTAGGTTTGTTCTTTAGCTGTTGCCACCAGCATGTTTGTGTATTATGTGCTCACAAAAGAGAGACCAGGAGAGACATGAATGGGAGAGTGTATTTTGGGAAGACGAGTAGTGAGGAGGAAGGGAAAATAGTAAAACAGAGAATTCAAAATGTATACTAAATATAACCTGTTGTCTTGTGGACATAGCAGAAATGAATTCAGATGGCCATTGATGGTAATAGTATTGGATTTTATTCCTGCTCCCAGACTGTGAACTGTGTGTCCTTGGGAATGTTATTCAAGTTCTCTGACCCTAAGTTTTCTGAGCAATAGAATATGGATACAAATATGTGTGTTTTGGTTTGTACTGAGGATCAAGTGTTAAAACACACATTAAGCACCTGGCAAAGTACATGTTAGTGATCATTTTGCTCTACAAACCATTACATTAGGGCCAAGTGATCTTTTAATTTAACACGTTTGATTAAAGGATTTAAATCAAACTCTCATTTGAGCTCAGATGTTGTTTTAAAATAATTGCTTAAAAATATTTGTAATCAGTTCTCCTTACCTAAAAGCATTGATTTTTACTAGGCTGTACAAGAAGCAAAAGGATTTATTGTTGCTGTGTGTTACAAAACCTGAGATCTTAATCTTTACAAATTGCCTCAAACACCTAAGTGTAGAGCTATATTTAACTATTCAGCCTTAGATTTCCTACCACATGTACATAGCTGTAAACAAGAAAATCTATCATAGCAGCATTTGTTAGCCTACTAACTCACATTTCAGGGCTTTCTTTTCCTCTTTAACTTAAATTTTTAACATATTTTAAAATGGAAGTTTAATTTTTAAATACTTATTTATCAACATTATGCACTTAGAGATATCAGTTAAATTGTTTCCAGCTACCAGACATTAATTGAAAGGTAATATAGTAGAATTAAGCATAGTTTTAAAGACAAACAATATGGTGCATGTCTAACAGTCACTTAGAGCACAGTACTAATGACACTAAGGTCAGGGGCTTAATTCCTTTATGGCCAATATACTTCATAGCCACCAGCAGCACCCAAAACCCCAAGCAGGTATCTTGGATATGTAGTCCACTGATTATTTAGGTGTTTAGGTTAAAGGATAGGGGTCTCCAGCACAGAACCATAACCTAACTCAAGGAAAGATTTCCCCTACTTTTTCTTTTGTGCCATGAATTCTTTTCCATCATTATAGTCAGGCTTAAGGCCACAGGGTGCAATCTTTTCAGCTTAGGATGATTCATTTCACAAAGGTAAAAACATTAAGAGAGAAAATTGAATTTTCACCCTGGTTTGGTTCCTAATACCATTAAATAAGCCATTACCCAATCAGGAACTCGGTTTCCACTTGTATGTGATGCTATGTAGTAATAAGATGAGATGCTCTTTAAGGCGATTAGTGCTCTGAAATTGTTCTGTGGATACATGTGAGATTTGCGTTTTGTGTTGTTTTGGAAGTAGGAGAGAGAGCTATCTACTATCAAACACTATCATTTTCCTTTTGGTGTGCAGAAGGCAGAATTCTAAAATAGCCTCCAGTGAACTCCGGTGTACTAAGGAGAGAGAGAGAGAGAGAGAGAGAGAGAGAGAGAGAGAGAGGAGAGAGAGGGGGAGGGAGGGAGACTAGTAGTCTAAGCTGTGCAGGGCAGACCAACAGGCTGGATACCTATAGGGAAGAATTGATGTTGCAACTAAAGATGGCAGGTTGTCTGGAGGTATAATTCCTTCTTCTCTAGGAGACCCAGTGATTTCACCCTGAGGTCTTCAACTAATTAAATGAACCCTATCTCTATAATGGAGGGTAATCTGCTTTACTCAAGGTCTGTGAACTTAAATGTCAATCTCATCTGAAAAAATGTCTCTACAGCAACATCTAGATTGCTGTTTTTATCAAATATCTGAGTACTATGGCCTGATCATGTTAATCCGTAAAATTAACTATCAAATCTTCCTTCTGGTATTTATGTCCTTGTGTAATCCTCACCTTGTATGTAACTTGATTTCAATAGAATATGGAAAAGGCATTTCTATAGGATATGGAAAGTGACTTCTCTTATTAGTTCACAAACGCCCTGGCCTGTCTTTATTGCCTTCTTGGCTTACACATTCTTATGAGGCGAGATCCCATGTCGAAGAGCCTCCATGGTAAAGACTAAGAAAAACATCAAGTCTACAGTCAGTAAAAAAGTGAGGCCTTCAGTTCAACAAACTTCAGAAAATCAAATGCTGTTAACAATTGCTAAGAGGATCCTTTACCCATCTGAACTTCGGTTGAGACTTGGGTCAACAACTTGACTGCAACCTTACGAAAGACTATAAAACAGAGAACTTGTGTAAGTCATGCACATATTCTTGACCCACAGAAACTGGGAGATAAGAAATGTGTATTATATTTGACCATTAAATTTTGGAGTGATTTGTTGAACAATAATAAATAGTTAATTTAAATTAATCTAAGAAACTGATGAAAGTTATTTATAGATAACAAAGTCTATGCTACTTTCAATCAAAAAATTACAAATTACAATGAACTCAGAATCCTTAAAACTATGAGCTTATGAAAAATACTCTAAGAAGCACACTGCTAAACTAGCCACACACGAGCTGCTGTTTAGGCCACAATCAGGAAGTGACCAATTAAAGAAGCCACCAGCACAGTGGCCCTCTCCAAAATTATCTCTGCTAAGAATTGTGACATTAAAAATGGATCCTCATCCCTACCCAGTTACCCACACCTGTAATCAGAGTACCCTGGGAGGCTGAGGCAGGGGTATCTCAAGTTTGAGCCCAGCCTTGGTAACTTAGTGATTTTGCAAGACACTGTCTTAAAAGTAAAAAATAAAAAGGCTGGAATGGTGAAAAATAAAAAGGCTCTGGGTTCAATCACCAATACCACACACACACACACACACACACACACACACACACGCACTCTCCTTACACCCTGCCTTTTTGTCAGTCAATTTCATACCTGTCTTCACTTGGTACCTGTGATAAATGAGGCTTAAAAATATATACATCTTATTCTAGTGGCCAGGGAAGTTAGATGTGTTTCCATCCTTTTCCATATTTATCTTCACATCTTCCTCATCTTTCTACTTTCTCTCAACATTGATTCAATGTATGATAGATGCTCACTCCAAGAAGAAATACAATACTGAAAATATTTGGAGAGAACATAAGGAACTGTGTGATTAAATTTTGTATCATAAATATCAAGTGCAACTTCTATAAGAATTATCAGAAATAAATCTAAAAAATAATAAAGTGAAGTAATCCAGATGTGGAATTTGAAAGTTCCAACAAACAAAAATCCCAGCCTCAAAATTTATCAGGTAGCTGCTTGTGCACCAGTTTCTTAAATTCATTAAGTCTTTGTTTTTCTCTTATAAAATGAAGATCCATTTGTTACTTCTTAATCATCATATGATATTAAGTGACAAGATATTTCACATTATTAACATGGTGGCTAGCACAAAGAAATTAATCAATAATAGATGTTAACTCAAAGTACATAGCTGTGGTTTGTGGTTTGACAGTACAGGTTCAGTTGCAAAAGGAAGGTGAGATTTAAACGGGGCTTAAAAAGGAAGAGTGAGGGTTAAAATGGTTAAAGCCAGGTAGTTAAGACATCATGCAGTATTCTAACACCTTTCACAAAAGGTCTTAAAAAGCACTTAGAGTCTAGTGTCTCATAAATGAATAAATGGACACATTGAAGGGTGACCTGTCATCTTAGAATACGTGAGTGATGGAGAAGCCAAAGTAGGTGACTCCCAGGTTAGTATTCTAACCACTTCACTGAATTTCTTACTTGGCTCCAAATTATTACAGTTGGGAGTTTTCTGATCTGTCTCCATATCAGCATCAGCATTGACATAACTATTAATAATGGAGACACTAAAGAAGAAAATGAGATTAACACCATCCCATCATCTAGGTCTTCATTAAACTATCAACAAGAGGAGTCAGTGTCACAGCAGTACATGTAATCCTTTTCTTGATTTCTAGATGGTATAATGACTCATCACAACCCAACATACAAAACATAGATTACGCTCATTAAAAAGACTGCATTTTTCTTTCATTTTAAATTTTTTTCATTATATCTGTGATCACATACAGCTATTCTTCTCCCACCAATTCATATGTGAACATTTTTGGTGGATTTAATTAGTTTTATCTTGTAAATAGAAACTTATGTTAAAATAAAATGAAATCAATAGAGTAAGGTTAATTATGCCCTATACTCTTTTTTATTTCCTAGGCTTTATGATAGAATTACTAATTGAATCTAATGAAAGCCATAGTTATCTCTTTAATCATGCTTTAAAGAAAAAGCTGTAAAGCACAAAAGCCCATTCCCACTTTAATTTTCTCTTAAAAGCTTTTGTCATCCCTACTGACTTTGGGTAGAACAGGAAGCATGGATTATTTTTGCTGAGAGGGATTTTAAAGATCCTATTCATCAACCTTCATTCTACAGATGTAAAGACATGATATAGCCCTGAGAGGATCTTTGTATCTTGCCAAGTTTAGCGGTAGGCACAGAGGAGGAAGCCAGATTTTGGAGTTCTGCTTTGATGCTTTTCCATTGGCATTTACCATCTTCTTTCCAATCATGCTTCTTGCATATTTGTTCAGCTTGCTCTATTCCATTTGTGGCTATGAGAATTAAATAAAATAATGGTATAAGTGACAAGAAACATGAAATGTAATAAATAATTATTTTTAACCTTTCTGAAACCTTGTGTAAACATGAATTCATAAATTAGAACATTCAATTAGAACATAAATCAGAATGTTCAAGGCTATTTAAAACAGCTCTCTATCTCAAGAAATCAGGAAGGAAATCTTTTGTAAAGGAAGGAACTTTTACAACGCTAATAATCATCCCCCAGGTAACCTATATCGCCATCCTTGATATTTATAGTGCTAAAAGAAGAGTTTGTTACTTCAGGATTGATAGACAGCTCACTTAGCACACTGGTAGACAAATGGCAAAGTTCATACGCAATTTACAAGCTCTATCCCTGATGGATTAGATATGGTTCCTGTGCATTCTCCAGGCACAAGCTCTACAAGCTCTATGGTCTGCCCTGAGATGTGAGGATGTGTGTGGATGCCATACATCACCCTCTTAGAAATATCAGAATTCATCAGCTCTGTAGAGCTGTTACTTCAAGACAGGAATTGTACAGGCTGGCAAAAAAGGATCTACTTTTCCCATCAAGAGGAACTGGCAGTTGCTTTTTCTTCATTTCATTTTGATGGAAGGATAAAATCTGTTTTATCTGTAACACTATTACAGTAATATACTGGGGGGAAGGGACTCCAATGTGCAGACTCACTTAAATTCACTGGTTTCTCAAAAGCCTATTTTTACTTATATATGTTGTTGTAAATTACCGAGCAATTTTTGATGATGATGGTAGCATTTACAAAATGATTAATGTTTTTAAAACACATTAAAGTTTGGTCTACATGCAAGCCTCCAAAGAGTACTGCATTTTTATTAGCACTTCAAGAAAAATGTGCTTTCTGAGTTTTTTGTTTAATAATGACATATGGTATCACATTTTCGTAGCTGATCTCCCTTCTAGACAATAGTGCTTATTTGTGAAATTTCTGATCCTGATGACAGGTGAATTTTGTATCCTTGCAGTCAAGCATAGAAGTTGTATCATGTTGCCATGAAGACACTAGGCAGAAAAACCTCAGCTTTACCACTTAGTAATGTGACCTGAGGCAAGAATTTCTACAGCTCTGGGCCTCAGTTTACTTCTCTGTAAGTTTAAGAAAACTGTAATAGTATCATCCATAGAGGATTATTTGGAAAATTAAACGAATTATGACCAAAGGCCCTTACAACTGACCTTGTGTTCCACCATTATTATTTGAGAAATAAAGTCAAGAAATTTAAAAACAGCCTTGTCATTCTTAGTAACTTGCTTTAACCAAATAGACTCAGACTGCACATTTACTAGCATGTTTCTTTGTTGTGTGCTCTGTTCCATAACCAGACTTTGGTGTCATGGCATTTCCTGCACATAATTGTAGTCAGGTGTAGAGGTAAGAAAGAAGAGTTCACGGGGGATACAACTCTTCTATATTTGTGATCTCATTTGTTCTAGATTACATGGATTTCTCCTTTGTTTTCAGAACATAGCTAATACCTTAATGCATACACTTTTTCAACACCCCTGTGGCTTTAAGCACACTGCAAAACTATAATCATCATCTTTGCTAGATGTGCATTAGAAGTTTTGAAAAGGGACTGAGGATGTAACTCAAGGGTAGAGCACTTCCCTAGCATCCACAAAGGCCCTGAGTTTGATCTCTAGTCCTACAATAAATAAATAAGTGAATAAATGAATAAATAAACTTTTATTAACACTCAGGTGTTTTTTGAACATCTTTTTCTTGAACATTTTTTTTCTTGAAACATATGTAATTAAGAAATGTACAGAAAGGCTGAGGATTTAGCTCAGTGGCACCTCACCTGCCTCCCAAGTACAAGGTCCCGAGTTCAATCCCTGCTAGCCCCCCCCCCCGCAAAAAAAAGAAATGTACAGAAACGTACTCAGTTTAGCTGTGGTATTCTTGGAATTACTTTATAAATTGAACAAACTAGAAACAATTTATTGTGAAGGAAATTTATATGTACATATACATGCGTTTGTATTTATGTCTAACTCTTGCCTAGTATCAAAATTCTCTGTAATTGTTAATGAAGAATTCATCTAATGAGAAATAACATCATTCATTAGTATCTTTAATGTATTTGGCATCATCAACGATTCTAAGCCAGTTTATTTAAGCTTCTAGTTAAGGTGGAATCTGAAAGGATCCTGAGATCAATAGTCATTGACTATTGAGAGAAAGATTATTTGAAATTCTTTTTTGCATCCAAAACAGTGATGGGTGGAGCAATCATTACCTCAAAATACAGTACTTGGGGGTGGTGAGTGCTGAGTTTTTGAAACTGAAGGAAATTAGGAAGAAACACAGAAGCAGAAAGTTTTTCTAACCTCCTTCTGTTGGAGAAACCCTGTCTCTCCTGAAGTGTGCCCTGGAACCTGCAATACCACTTACGCTTTTCTCCCCTGACACAGGCTGTGGGAATTAAAATTTTGCTCACCCCTTCTTCCCTGACACACACCATAAAACCTAGGAAGGTCACCCTCTGTTCTTCTCTTTCCTCAGTCTCTTGAAGGCCCGCATGAGACTGGAAGGAAAAAACATTCCATAGAGAAGCCATGAAAGATCTGAACAGACAGGTCTTGCTAAATTCCCCCAAGCTTACAACTGGAGGATTTTGTCCTCCAGTTATACTTCTTCATCACTGTCCATAAAAATTTCCTGGGTCTTTGGGTCTCCATTTCTAAGCTTCCATGCCACATAAAATTTTTATTAAATAAGTGTGAATACTTTTGTCTTATTGGTCTGTTTTTAAAGGAATGTCAACCATAAACCTTACATATAAAAAATATTTTCTTCCTTATAACAGTATTTGGTGTATAGTTATATGCTCAATAAATGTTTGTTGAATTTAGGAATGAATGAACTGTATAGTTCCAAATAAATATATTAGAAAAAAAAGCAACTAGCATTTAATCGAGATAAAGCAATGTGTACTTGACCCTGGACAAGTCAATTTACCATTTTGAACCTCAATTTACTCATTTGGTATTCAAAGGCCAGATCACATAAACTTTACAAACATAAAAATTCATCATAGAATTTATACCATCAATTACTGTCAGTCATTTTTCTCTTGTGCAGAAATATCTTTTTCATTTCCATTAAGCTACACAATTCTTGACAGTCTCCTCTTTTTTTCTTTGATTTTGTAATTTGAAAATAAGATTTATAAACCAATAATGCAAGAAACAAGCACATATTAGACTCAACGCCAAAGGACAGTAATTTGTAACGACTGCATGAGAATAGAAATATAGAATTTGAAATTGAAAATGTATTTATTCTTTAAAGTGACATCTTCTCTTTTTTAAATTCTATATGTTTTTACATTTGACTTAGTTTCATAGTTACATAGAAATGCTTTTCTCCTAGAGCCTACCCTCATTCACTTAAAAAAAAACACACATTGGGCATATTCCTTCATTTTTACTAATAGTTTACCTATGGCTTATTTTTTATTTTCCTAACAATTTTCAGGAGTAAAAATTAAGTCACAAATTCAGGCAAATGAAAGACAAGACCAATTATTAATGCTTGATTTAGGGCATAATGAAATGAAAGCTAACAGCAGTAAGTTTTACCTGGTATTTATGGTAAGTGTCAAATCTATGGACTAGGCAGAATAATTTCACTGACTTTCTGAAATGAAATCTTCCCTTTGGAAGATGTACACATGTATGTGTACACATGTAACATGTACACAGATACACAGATACACACACACACACACACACACACAGCTGTAGTTCTAAAAATAAAGCTAGATGTAGTCTTTCTTTGGGTTGCCCCTGCAGGAATAAAGAACCCAGGGTCTGAACTCCAAAGTATGTGACAATCTGCTTATGTAAGCACAAGTCAGTATGGAAAGCAGTTTATATTTTCCACAGCTGCTTTGAGTCTGGCACAAGCAGTACTAAAAATTCCTTAACCAGTTCAGTGGCAATCTGCAACTAGGCAACTCCCAGGGAGCAGACCTATTATTCTAATTAAGTAGATGTTGCCTCATTTAAGCAAGTCCTTTTCCTCATATAATCACTTCAGACCTGCATTTAATGTGCTTGACTCTCCTTACCCTGCAGAAAGCAGCATGCCTAAGGAGAAGTGCTTTAGCTTTTTCATCTTAGTAGGAATTCCAAAGAAGTTTAAATTCAGTTTTTTTCCAGAGTATTCATTATGAGAAAATTCTTTAACCAAAGATAACCAAACTTAAACTAATTTGCTAAAAGGAAAAAAAGCTGAATGATCCAAATTCTCTGTAAAACAGAACCAAAGTCCTGCTCACCGCAAGGCTTTTTGTGACTCCTACATCTTCTGCACCCTGTCCCCCTATGATAAATCCTCGTGTAGGTAACATTTCAAACTTGCTAAGACTTGTTCCTCAAGTTTGAGAATTGAATATTTCAGCACATTTGCTTTCAGCGAAGTTCTGCACAAAATGTGAGAAAATACAAAATTCAAATGTCCTGTGACAATTAAACCTTGATATAAACACAATAAGGGTTAAAGAATTGGTGCTCTTAGTCACTATGCAGGGAAATACTGTCTTGGATTTGATTGCACACAACATGGTACTATTAAATATTTGATTAATACCCAGAACCAACTTCCTTTTTTCTGAATTTCATTCATCATTCCTCCTAGCCTCAACATACGTGTTGTTTCCCCTACAGAAGCAATGTTTTGTAGAATATGTTAGTACATTAATTCCAATCATGCCAAAACAAAACAAACTTTCTAGAATGTGGTTTGTTGCCTTTCACATGTAGTAGTATATATGATAGTAGATATTCAGTGCTCTTTTCTTTAACAAAGGAAAAGAAGAGCAATAGAAAGTCTGAGGGATTCTTAAAGCTCTGTCAAGTATGATAAAAACCATGGTGACATACTTTACCTCAAAAGAGTAAGAGATTTTATATACCATTTAGTTGCTTCAAAGGAAAAGGTCAGATGAATCAAGATGTATTTCTACATCCCTAGGATATTGTGATAGGCTACTTTTCCTCTTTCTTAAAAGAATGAACTGGGTTGGGATATATATATCGCTCGGTAGAGCAGTTGAGTCCTTACTTAGCATAACAAAGACCTGGTTTAATCTCTAGAACCACAAGGGAAGAAAAGATGAGACTGTGCAATGTTATGAACATTGTCTCCTTCGTATCTCTCCCCTTGGTTTTGTTGGGTTAAAATTGTGAGGATTTAACCACATGTTTTTACTTAAAAGACATTTTTGTTTTCAATTTGGCCAGGGCTTAGAATAAGGTATAAGCTCTAGTTAATAAAGAAAGTACTATACCTTACCTTTTCCAAAGTTAAAATATAAAAAAGAAAATGAACACAAAGGTGAGTCAAGATTCTATGACATACGGCAAAAATAAATTGTACTCATGGATAAATGATACTTCAATGCTCTCTGATTTCTTGAAATGGTTTTATTTTATTTTACAGGAAGCTTCTAATTTTGAGAATGAAAAACCAGAAAAGAAAAAGTAAGTCAAATATACTTCATAAACTTTGTGTTCTCTTGGTTCTATAATGTTAAATGTGAGTATTTTAGTGGGTTTCTTGCCAAAGTACTTTTTTTTCACTGCCATATACAAATCTACGTATGTATTACTCTGCCACCATTTCTCTATTTATGCTGATGCATAGAAATCCTGTATTGTGAAGTTCCTATAGAAAGGGATATGAAAATTAAATTTTCAGAAGGAATGCATTTAAATGAGGCTCAGATTAAAGTGGGAGCCTACTTGAAAACATGTTTCTATCAGTGACCTATTAATCGTCTAAAGAATTTTTCTAATCCAAATCAAAATGTGTTTGCAAAGAGGTTTGGGTTATTTAGGTCAGTCCTGGCTTTACATTCAGTATGTTGAGCTGTCAGAAGATGTGACATATGCATGTTATATAAGGTAATGGGTTTTTTAACTAACAAGCAAGCAATACACAGGGCCAAGAAGTTGGTTTACAGGGAAATTTTCAGACCGTTTGCAGATGACACAAGAAAATGGCTTCCTTGCTGCCTAGATTGGTTGGAGATCAAATTGTAAATGGTGTGAAGTCCTCTCTGAGTGATTTTTTTACAGCCTTCATCTCTCCTGGCCCCTGCACTCTGTGTTCCGTGTTCTTTTCTCCCTCTCCTACCCAAAGCTTTCTACCATTTAAGGATATAAAACAGATCCATAGTAAGTAGGCAATCTGGTGATCAACAGATTAGAGTGCCTTCCAGTCAGAGGTAGTTGCATTTTAGTCACATCTAACTACCTAAGCTACAACATTGGCATTTTAAGCATGAATTGGAGTAAAAAACAGGCTTTGCCAGGACTTACTCAGTCTTACTGCCCCACATACATAGCAGCTCATTTTATTCACAGATAAGGAACTCTCTAATTCTAGGTCAACTGCTTAAAGGAAATTACAGCTGTTGGGCTATAATTGATGCATCCACAGATTAAAGGATACCAAAACTTGGAGTCACAGAAAGAGGATAAATTAAAGTGAAAGTGCCCAACGCTGACAAATTATGATTTTTCAACATCAACCCAATTGAATAAGGTGCTCCTCAGATTCTAAACTATAAAATAACATTGAAGATTCTTTCATGTTCCTCAAATGTCTATTCCCTAAAATGAATAACATCTCATGTTGTTATATACTTATTTCAATTTGTAATAGTGTAAATAGCCTCTTTTGAAACATTGCCACATGCCAAGAAATGTCCTAAGCATTGTGTGTTAAAATTTTTAAAACAGTCCCTCCCCAAATGGTTAATAAAAATAAAGTTATATATACAGATTTTTGCTTACAGACTTGAGCTTAACAAAAGAGTGAATTTGGCTTTAATTTAATGACTACAGAATATCGATATTAGAAAATACTTATGCTATAACAAAATTACATGTACAGGATATATGTGTGAATTTATTAACATGGTCAAATTGGCATATGCCATAGTGCCATTGTTTCTATTTAAAGCATTTTATTGTGTAAGTTTTCAATCATACACGGAGGAGAAGTTCATGATGAACTCACACTGTCGAGTTTGAACAAGTATCAATCTATTGTATGTCTTATTTTATCTCTATACTTATTTTACTCCCCCCACTCCATCTCTACTGAGATTTTTAATAAAGCAGGTCTGAGAAATATACTTTCATGTTCTGATATATAGTTATAAAATAAGAACTTGTTTTTTAGAAGTGTAATCAAAATATTCTACTTCCCTGGAATGAAAAGAGAAAAACAGTATAATATCACCAAATACACAGCCAGTGTTAAGATTTCTCTGACAGCCTCAACTACTTTACAGATAGTTTGAGACAGGATCCAAAGAAGCTCAATGCAATGTTGCATCTATCTATCTATCTATCTATCTAGCTATCTATCTATCTATCTATCTATAGTTGTTGTTGAAGAAACTGGGTTGTATGCCCTGAGAAATTTCCTGAATTTTTGAATTTTTCCCATTCAATCGTTGGAAATTGACCAACTCAGGGCCTTTGCACTGAGCTACATCCCTAGTCAGTTTTAAATTGCTTATTTTGAAATGGGACCTTGCTAAGTTGCTAAGTTGCCCAGGTGGGGTTGAACTTGCCATCTTTCTGCCTCAGTCTCCCAGAGGGCTGGGATTACAGGCATGTGGTACTTTGCCAGAATCCTGTTATATTTTTTAAAACATATTTTTCTGTACTCTGCTTCTTGTAAACTTTTAGTTTTTAATTAAATCTTGAGATGTGATGTAATTAAAGTTTGATATTATTATATATGTGCATATTAAATGTGTGTATCTGTATGTATTTATTTAAAAGATCTTCAGTAGTGTGTACTTCCTGGTAAACTCTATTTTCATAATGGTGATACTCCTAAGTGGGTTCATATTGTATCAAGGATTCATCCAACATAAAGTTGGCCATTAGTCTTTTAACTAAAATCTTTAGCATCGATTTTCTGTATCTATTGTTTTAGTAATGATTGCATAGTGGTTCTTTCAATGTGTATCCATTTGTCCTGTATTTATTAAACAGAATTTTTGTTAGCCCTCTGCATCTACAAGTTTTACATCTATGGATTCAACCAACTACAGATTGAAAATATTCAGAAAAACATTGCATCTGTATAATATGTTCTGACTTTGGTCTTGGCATGGTTTTCATTTAATAATTTGCCTTGTAGGATCAGAAAACTTCATGTTTATAAGTAGTCCTTAGTTACAAGTAGAATTCATTTCTGACTTCAGAGGCATTGCACACATACTAGTTTCTGTTTGTTTGATTAAAATGTTATTTATTAAATCTGTATTACCTGTGTGTTGTTTTATTCTTTTAGGTAATTTCGGAAATTTATATCTGAAAATAAAATATTTGGTTAGTGATTCATAAGATTATTTTTGAAAATTATGTATTTTGTTCCCTTAAAAGTTCCTCTCTTCTGCTACTGCCAGAAAGCAACAATAAGTGATTAATGAGAATCAAATTGAGTTTTTTTCTATTCTATAGAAGAAATTTAAAAAAGAAATATGGTTCCATTCTAACTTCAAATGACTAAGATAAAGAAATCATTGATTTATTTGAAATATTTCCTTTTACATTTAAATAGAATAATTTTCTTTGGTAGTTTATTGGCTGATTATCTTCCAACTCTCCCACATTTAGCTTGGCTGGTGCATGGTCAAGGTGACCTGTTAGAGATTTTTTTCAGACATATGAATTTAGTAATAAAAAAGAAGCAGAAAACAGTTTTATTATAAAAGACTCTTCCACAGCATTTTACACAGCAGATCTTCTCTTTAGTTTCTGTCATTACAACATCCATAGTAAGGACAATTGATTTGATTTGTATTTTAATTCTAAAGTAAAAGTATAATTGTATTAATAACTTTCAGAAAGGTAATAAATCATCTCCTTCCTTTACAGACTATAGGGAGTCAGTCACTATGAAACATCCATTCACAATAACAAAACATGTGGTTCATCCAGTCAAAAATCAGTTTATGCAGTATGAAAATTTTGGTTTCCTTTTCTCCTTTCCTTCTTCATTCAGGGCCTCAGATCTCAAGTTCATCACTATTTTCCTCATTTAAAAACCAGTTTCCTGGTAGGGTCTGAAAAGCTCAACATGACCATGGTGATCATCCTCAATAGGTGTATCTTCCAAGGATATCTGCCTGTTTATCAAGTTTGAAATGCTTCCAGCAGTGGCAGCCATCAGGACTGTGTCCCTTTTTTTTTTTTTTTATTCTTAAGTTCTTTTATTGGTAGATTTTAGGTATACAATACATTTACACTTATCATTGGGTGCTTGTACCTGTACATGATGTATCTTGGTTCTTATTTTTTCCACATTACCTGTACGCCCTTCCCTATTTACATAGACTTCGTTTCCATTTTTTTTCTTTTCTCATAATTTTTCCTTTCCCTTCTTTCCTTTTCCCTTCCCCTCCTTTCACCTTTTTACCTCTTTGGACCTTTTCTTCCTATTTTAAATTATCAATTATTCATTTTAATCTTTTTAACCCTTATTTACACTTTCAGTTTCTCACACTAGAGAAAGTATTCGGTATTTACACATGTGTGTCTTATTTAGTTCACTTAAGAGTATGTCCTCAATATGCATCCATTTAGCTATAAATTACTCTAGTTTCTCTTTCTTTATGGCTGAGTAGTACTCCGTTTTATAAAAAAACCCCACATCTTCTTTATCCAGTTTCCA
>NW_004624745.1:3068570-3091683 GCF_000247695.1 Heterocephalus glaber | reverse complement strand
AAAAAAAAAAAAAGGGACATTCACTACTAACTAGAATATATAAAGAAATGAAAAAAAATAGAGCCCCCCAAATTCAAACACCCAATTCAGGATTGTGTCCTATCTCATTAGTCAGCATCATGTGACCACGACTTGTTAAATATTTCAAATATTAGGCATGATTTGATTAGTTCATAGCATTAAATAAAAAGAAGTAAGGGAAAATGTTATTTTCCATTAATATTGTTCTCAGAACAATCTTGTCTGCTTGTACATACAAAACTATAGGTGCTCATATAAAAACATAATTCTTGATGATCACTTGCCTTTGCTATAATCAAAACATGAGAGCAAATAGTGATTTAGAAAAAAATGTAGCATGCTGGGTTTGTCTCTATTTTATGCTTTGGTTATATTATGTAAAGTTTGTTTTATCAATGTGTGCTGCTACCTATTGAATGATAGATCTTTTAGAAGAGATATCAATTCTTCATTCGGTACAATTCATTTCTCTGTATATCTGGGTCTTACTTGGGGAGGACAAAGCTCAGCAAATTATGATTCTTCCACTCAAAGATTTTATGGTTTCATGAAACTATCAGAGTTCAATATTCTCTGTGCAGATTTACTCATTTTAAAATAATGGAGAATGTGAAGGGTGAGGCTACTTTAACTTATGTATAAATATGGTTATGAGCTCAAGAAAACTACTCCAAAAATAATGCAATTGTAAGTTATCAAGTAGTATTGGAGTAACAACATTTTACCATATATGCATCAGTGCTCATACAGCTCATGGAAATAAATGCACAGCTCACAGGTTGCCTGGGGTCATCCATCTGGGAATAGAACTCCCCAGAAAGAGCCACACAGTTCCTTAACACATCACGTACCAAGAAACAAGCATGTGCTGAAAGTGTTTTCATTCCAAAGTTCTTATATTTACCAGACAGATGTTACTGTAAATTCTGCAAACCAATCCTCTGCTTTACTTTAGAAGGAAAAACTGTGAATGACACATTCTGGCAGGAATCCAGCAAGGCTGAGAACAATTCCCACATCAGAAGGCTCTGTCAGCTAAAAGGTAATTGCTAAATTTAATTTGGCTGATTTTGCATTTTTCCAAAGTAGTTTAAAGGGCAGGTAAGAGAAATTTACATTTTTCATCATTAAAATAAACAAGGCATTGTGGCCTACTTAAATAAAAAATTAATAAAATAAAGTATATATTCATGTATATATTATTAATGCTTATAATTGATAAATACATGTTCATGTATTTATACATAAAACACATACAACATACAGACAGGAAATTAAATCTAATTAATTTTCTGGTTGAAACAAAAAGAAAAGTATACATTACAAATAATATTTGAAAGTCTTTAATGTCCAAAAGGATTTTAAAATGCACTAAAAATCAGCACACAGAAAACCTTCCACACATAATGATATATTTAATAATTGTTACATTTAGGTTTCTTAAAAAATTTCAGAGAAATGACCTTGGTTATTATTGCAGAATTGTTTCATTTCATAATTTTAAAAGTCCCAGGAAGAATGGTCAGGTATAGATGATACTATTATTAATAAATGATTTAATAATTAAAATCACTTAACTTCAGGGAAGTAATTAATAAAACAGAAAGTCTTAAGAATTCATGAAGATAAATAACAGTGTGAAAAGTTGATCTGCTTGGTATTCCCTCCCTCCAAGTTTATTGGAATAAGAAATAATCAGTGAAGAGCACTCTGAAAAAAGAGATCCAAGAGGATGTAAGAAAATGGAAAGACATCCCTTGTAAAACTAAGATTGAAGTGGATTAAAAATCTAAATATTAAAACAGAAACACTAAACTTCCTGGGAGATAAGTTAGGTAGAACTTTTGAAGACATTGGCATAGGAAAAGACTTTATGAACAAAACCTCAGTAGCATGGGAACTAGCATAAAGAATAAACATCTGGGATCTCATCTTATTAAAAAGCTTCTGCACTGCAAAAGAAACCACCAACAGAGTTAAGAGACAACCTACAATGTGGGAAAAGATTTTTAGCAGCTGTACCTCAGACAAAGGACTACTCTAGAATGTACAAAGAACTTAAAAAAATCAGACCCCCCAAAATTAAAGACCCAATTCAAAAATGGTCATCTGAAATGAACAGACATTTCTCTGACAAAGAAGAAAAAGCAGCAAATAAACATATGAAAAAATGTTCAAAATCACTGGTCATTCGAGAGATGCAGATGAAAACAATGCTGAGATTCCACCTCACCCCAGAAAGAATGACTGCTATCAAGAAATCAACCAATAACAAATGCTGGTGGGGGTGTGGGGAGAAAGGAACCCTTCTCCATTGTTGGTGGGAGTGCAGATGGGTCCAACTACTGTGGAAATCAGTATGGAAATACCTCAAAGAAATAGGGCTAGAGGTCCTATTTGACCCAGCTATAATACCCCTGCTGGATATCTTCCCAAAAGAATTAAAAGAATCATACCACAGCAATATATGTGCACCCATGTTTATAGAGGCACAGTTTGTAATAGCAAAAGCTTAGAAACAGCCCAAGTGCCCATCAGCTGGAAACTGGATAAAAAGATGTGTTTTTTTAAATAAAATGAAGTACTATTCAGCCATAAAGAATGAGAAACTAGAGTCATTTATAGCTAAATGGATGCATATTGAGGACATACTCTTAAGTGAAATAAATAGGACACACATGTGTAAATACTGAATAGTTTCTCTAGTGTGAGAAACTGAAAGTGTAAATAATGATTAAAATGAATAATTGATCATGTGAAATAGGAAGAAAAGGTACAAAGGGGGTAGGGAAACTGGGAGGGGAAGGGGAAAGGAAAGAAGGGAAAGGAAAAATTATGTGAAAAGGAGAAAATGGAAACAAAGTCTTTGTAAATAGGGAAGGGTGGACAGGAAATGGGGAAAAATTAAGAACCAAGATGCATCATGTAAAGGTACAAGTACCCAATGATAAATGTAAATATTTTATACCTAAAATGTACCAATAAAAGAATCTAAGAAAAAAAAATCAGTGATGTCGGCTATTGATAATTCAAAAGTTTCTGATATTTAACTAAACTGATTTTTAAAATATTTTGGAACAAAGGGAATTTAATGTATTTTTGCAGTAGGGAGTTTAATAGTTTGATTATACATTCTCTCGTATTTTTCATTTTGTTTTTTCAAAAGCTGTTAGATTTACAAAGCAATTTTTGTATAGAAATAATGATCATTCTTCATTTGAAATATTTCAATTTTATCAAAGATTAGGTACTATTTTGTGAAACTTTAGTTGGATTTTTAAATATTTAAAATTTTCTCCTCAGTAAATAATTGAAAGTCTTCCTGATTATTTGAAATATTTTAATTATAACAAAGGGATCTTTTATATCATTATGTTTGATTAGACTTTCTCTTTACAACATGGATGCCAGTCTATTCATCTGCATCCAGAGTCAAAGATTTATCCATCCTTCCTTCATTTTGTCTATTCATCTACCCACCATCTATTCATTCTTCTATCCCTTTAATATTTTAGATTATTGTATCCTGATTGATGGGTGAAGACGCTTTAACTGTATTATATACTTCTAGATAGTTTTTATCACAAATTTCTTTAAGTATTCTATTTTCTAAAACTGTCATTCTGTGAAAGGTTGTACAACAATCAAAGGTTGTGTATGCTTGTTTTGATTTGCTTTTTAAATTTAGAAGCAATATTGAGGTAATTCTGTTAGAGCTGCACTGACAAGTCATGAAGGATCTTGTCTATGGGTGAGGTACTTCTGATTGGGGATCTTTACCATCTCAAAGAAAAAACAAATTTACAGAACATGTCCCAGCTTTGCTGTTTCTCAGGTCCCTGAGTGAGCATGTGTTTCTATGGTGTGTGTGTGTGTGTGTGTGTGTGTGTGTGTGTCCAAGAAGTTTAGCCAACAGTTCAGCAGTAGTAGTTGAGTCACAGGACATTACCTAGGGATTAATGCTGTGCTAGGAAGAGTTGATGGCCTGAGACCTAGGCTGTCACTGTCAATATAAATTGCAGGGAGAAATGCAGTGGGGGGAGGCATGGTTTCAAGTTCTGGGCTCAGATTTCATGGGTGTAGCAGCTTCCTTTGGAAGGCTCAGAGTGTTTCTAAGCAATTAGTCCCCTACAAACCAACCCATAATATTTCTTTCTCGTTTTAAACACCACTTTTTAGCTGTTAATTGCATAATTGCTTAAGAGTGGTTTACTGTGCCTAAGGGTAAGCAGTCTGTGGAATTTAGTGCGACAAAGATGGGAAAGTGCATCATTGCTATCACGCCTGGCCCCTGTTTTTCGCTGGTCACTAATTATGAAATTGTAAAGATAACCACAATAAAACAGAAGAAAATATAGAGAAATAAACTGTGGGAGTGACATTAACTCCTGAAGAATCTGTTACAAACTACACCATTCACAGCAAAAGACTATTTCCATCAATTGCAATTTCAAAATGATATTTATACATGGTATATATTATATTAATAGCATTTCACCCCTAAAGAATATTGAATCCACATGAAAACAAAAGGCTTTCATAGGCTATATGTAGCTGAGACTTTGTGTCTGTTGTTTTAATCCTGGAAGATATTTATGTAGCTCCCCAACATGACTACACTTATATTTGTGAAGCAGAAATTAATCAGAATGAGTTGAGTGCCAAAAGCATAGTATTTTTAGATTATGTAGTCTATTTTCCTGAGAAGAATTTTATCTAACCCTACATCTGTGCTATTGAAAGAGAATACATCTGTAAAACAAATGTAGGGTAAATTGATTGCTTAGGACTTTATAACTGAAAAATTTGCATAGTTTAGGTGTTAAGGGAAATTATTCTGTAATTTATGTTAATTGTTGTACTTTCAGCAATATTAACAGGGAGAATGTTCATAATATTCATTTTTGTAAGTTAAAGTTAATTTTAAAATCTTCAAATTTATTTTGGTTTTTGTTTTATGGAAAAAAACTGAGTCTATAAATTCATTTTGTCCAAGATTTTGTTATGATTAAATAAAGACAGATTAAAGAACAAGCTTATTGTACTTTATACCAAAAAGTACAAAGAATAAAAGCAAAGCAACATTTAAAAAATAATTAAGTGATAACAAAACATATCTGAGGATTTGGAGATTTTTTTCAAACTATTCAAATATAGCTATCATAGGCTATTCCATAAAACATGTTTGAAAAACTGGTATAGTTTAGTAAAGGAAGTCAGAGAATATGGAATAATCCAGGAAACATGGTTAGTTGAAAAAAATGAGTATTAACTCCACCCACGCTGCTGCAGAATTACTTTAAAAATCACTCCTCTTTATTTTAGCCTTGTGATATTCATTATCTAAAGAAAAGCCAAAGGCAAAAAATTGTTCTTAAGACCTTCTGTCCTACCATTCAAGTGTTACAGGTTTGAAACTTTCATTCCCTCCTGAATTCCTGTCAATATTATTTGGCCAGCCTCTTCAATTAAGTATATAAATATTTTGGTTTAATTTTTTAAGATCTCATTAGTCCTACTTCTTTGCTGTACTGCTACCTAATATTCCCCATTTTTATATGACAAGTAAAGTTATAAATATATCTGCCGTTCCAGTTAACATTTATGGACCACATTTTTTTCAGCACTGAGGATCAAACCTAGGGCCTTGTGTATGTACCCCCAGATCAATATATTTAGTTACAAAAAGCAAAACAAAACAAAACAAATGCTGCCCAAGAGCCAGCAGCTCAGCTCTGGCTAGACTGGACTGCATGAGGAATGCCAGAGAGAAGTCCAATTTCACACTTGAATGTCACTTATAATGTGAGAATAAACTCTCCAAGCAAAGGCTACTTCTGTAGTGCTAGCTCTTAGACTTCCAAGGAAGGCTTCCTGAATTGAATAATAAGAGCATGCAAAGTTTCTCTGCTTTGTACAAATGAATCTTGGGATCCTTCAGTTCTTTGAGTAAGTTCCTATGAGGGTTATAGGTTGCCTGCTTGAAAATTAATACAGTCCGAAATATCTCTATTAGAATCACCTAGAAGCTGATTGTAAATAAAGATTGTGTTTATACCTCAACTCCCTCTTTTTCTTTTTTTCTGCATCTGCAGTGGATGGGCAGTTTGACTCAGTTGTCACACTGGATGGCACACTTTTACATAAACGTATATTTACACATCTATTTGTGATCCACTAGGTAGTTCATGCATGTTCTGATAAACTGTTGCTGCAAACAATCCAAATGCTTAGTGGCATAGGACAACATTTTATTAAGCTCATAAGATATATCCAGCTGTCAAGAATTTATTCAGAGCAGTGCCTCATGATGTAATGTCTGAGGCTTCATTTGGGAAGGTTTGAATGATTAGGAAAAACTTAAAGGTTTGGGGGCTGGAATTGGGCTTTCTCACATGTCTGGCACCTGGTCTGGATAGACTGGGCTCTCAACCTGAACTCTCTCTCAAGAACCTATACAATGTCTCTCCGTGTGATGATGTCAGCTTCTCTCAGCCTAAAGATTAAGTTTCCAGAGGGAGTAAGATGCAAGTACATCACATTTCACAAGAGGATATGTTTGGAAATGATCCTGAAAGATCATGGGAGGAGTGGCAAGACTTCTTCTGACCTGGCCTTGGAAATCACAAATTTACCTGATAAATGAGTCGATAAGATCAGCCTACATTCAACAAGATCAGCCTACATTCATTTCTTAATGAAGGAGTGGCAAGGTCATGATGTGGAAGAGCATATGTTATGAGGAATGTTGTGGTCATCCTTGAAAAATACAATCTATTGATAATTCACCTAGTGTCACTACTTGGAACTAAATTAGCACTGTTTTTCCAAAAGTTATCTTTGTAGAGTAATATTTTGGAGATCACAAATAATAAAACATATAGTAGACACACTCTGAAAAGTTTTCATAAGATGCAGGTATCATGGTATCTCATTTTTAATCCAAAATCTTCACAGATTCCCCATTTTCTACAGTAGGGGATATAGCCCGATATCTCTATAACAGCTTTTATTCTGAAGAAAAGCATGATTGTAACCATATAATATTTTAAAAATTAGAAAATTTTACATCAAAACTCATATATTTATATTCTTTTAAAAAGAATGCAGGAAATTAACATCTATGGACCTCAAATCTCAGGAAAGTTAAACTGAGAAAGCTGAGACCCTTAGCTGGGGAGCTGGCCCTCTAGCATGCTCTCATATACCCATTGTCTCCTTGACCAAATTACTTCATTTTGTTATTTGTTTGACTATTGTATTTATAGTTGCATCATTTGTTTCATTGACTATATCCAAGTTCTTGCACCAGGTAATGAAGGGTCATTAAAATTGAGCTACATTTACCAATCCAGCCTGTTACTGTTAATCCTGCTACATCAACTTGGTCATGCTATGTACCTCACCTCTAGGAGCCTTCTAAGATTTGAGCCTGGTTATAGACTGTGTGGAAAAAATGAGTGGTGACAGTGGGGCCTGCAAAGCACCTACATTGTTTTGTTTGGTCGCTGCATCAGAGAAGGTTGTTATTCCATAGTCAACACAGAATTAGTTTCCTCAGGCAGAGCTGGAGAGACCAACACCACAGGGGCTGGTGGCTGGGACACTTCTGTCACTGAGAGTGGGGAAATCTCCCTTGTGAAATAAACTCATCTGAATTCAGGAGTCCAAAGTCCCCAGGCTCATCGGGTTTCTCCCAGACATCTCCATTCCAATATATAGGCCTCTCTTCTTGTCTACTTAATGCCTCACTTTAACCTCAGATATCCTTCCAGACAGAGATTTAAACTTGCACTGTAATGTAGCCAATCATGTGATAAAGGCTTATGTTTGGGTTTCAGCAACTTCAGCCCTACAGATATATGAGATAAGATTGTCCTTCAGGACACATTTAAGAGTCTTTAGGTTTATGAAAGTCTGGAGCTGGGAAATTGAATCTTTGAGCTAATTCTGCTCTTTTATTACTTTGTACAGAGAAGAACAACCAGCTAACATCATATTTTTTTAATTTTCCAATTTTTTAAAAAATGTCATATATAGAGTCACTAAATTCCTTCCATCTCAGAAGATAAATTAGGACTATCGAATGGATCTATGTTGCTTATTTCTTTGAACAGTTTACACCATTGTCTATCAATTCTTTCTACATTATCAGGATGACTTTTAAGTCTCATCAAATTAGGGAGCCCACACCAAGAACCACTGTAGCATCTGGAGAAATTCTCCTTAAAATTCTTTTCCTATAGAACCACTCTAGCTGCTATTTCGGTGCTAGAGAGCCAGGGAATCCAGGAGCTGCTCAGGACAAGGAACCACAGAGAAAGAGGGATCAAGGATGAAGCATCAGTCCAGTGCAGGAAGGCCTGGGTAGTCCTTGGAGAGTTGCCTGTATGAGTCTGTGTCAAAAGGCTGAAGAAGCTAAAGTCTAATATGCACAGGCAGTAGTGGTAGCAAAAGATGCACCTTTTCAAACACAGATTTCTCCCTTCTTTCCCTTTCATTCCATCCAGGCTACAAGTCTATTAGATGATGCCACCCTAAATCAGTGTGGGTCTTTCCCCCTCAGTTTGCTTACATACATGGCAATCATTTCTGGAAACACTTCACAGATGTACCAGAAGTGTGCTTCACTAATCAGGTAGATGTTTATTAATTTGGTCAAGTTGACACATCACAATTAATGGTCACACAACTTCATCTCCTCCCATACTATATCCAAATTGCCCTCTGGCACAATTAATCTCCACCTCTACCCCTAAACATGGTTTACTCATTCTGCCCTATAGGACATTGTTCACAGCATTGCTGCTTCATTTGTACTTTCTCCTTTTCTTCCACCTTTTCATATCCATTTAAGCTTCCATTCTGGCTCAGTGTTTTTCACAAAGACTCTTGGCTGTAATGATCTCATTGCACAGGACAATTTCTGAGTCACTCATTTTACTACCTTGTTATGTAAGAGCACTGTACATTGGCATATCTTTTTTCTCTGCTAGATTCCAGATCATATAGCAGAAGCCAATTTACTTTCTTTCTATACCTAGAAATTCTCTAAAAGGAAGCTCTAGAAAGAATTCTTCAATTCATGTTAATGAGATTTAAAAAATGAGAACTCATAGGAAACAAGAAAGGGTGGGAAGAAATTTTTCTTTTTAAGTACAGAAATGAAGAATACAAGTTTCAAAAAATCACTTTCTAGCATCCTGATCCTGTAATGGAAGATCTTATTTCAAATAATCAGATCACAAACCAGCTCATTTTAAAATGTAGGTACTTGTTGGTCTCCTGTAGTACGGTCTCTTTTAAGTTAGTCGTGCAAATAACTCTGTTACTGAGCAGTGAATTTAACAAATCTTTTGACCACAGCTATGAAGGGGATTTGGAGAAAATTGTGCACCTATTTGTGCCATATGGGGAAGATAGGTCTTGCCTGTCCTTCCTCATCACAGAACATGACAAAAAGAAAGAGTGAAAAGTTAAAGCAGTGTCTGCAAGTAAAAGGATAAAAGGGGAAAGTCAGGAGCCTGGTCCCCCATGACTTTTGTAGGTCTCTGTTTCCTCATCTGTAAAATAAAAGCCTTAGATTAAGTGACACCTGAAGTCTTCTCTTTTAACACACAGTATGTTCCAGATGTAAATAAATCAAGCCCTTTTCCACAGACTGAAAGGGAATTGGTTACTTTTGAAAAGGCTTCTTCTAGCTGCAAGCAAAGGGATACCAAAAAAGCTTTTACTAAAGCATGCATAGAATAATTTTGACATAAATAATTCAGGTAGAGAAGACCCAAGCTGATGAAGCCTAAAATGCCAGGGGTGGGAAATTTAGTTTAATGCAAACAGGTGAGGTGATAGTTGCATGGGATCATAGAATTTTGAGTTTTGTAAGTTGAATGCTGTCTTTTTATTACCAAAAGAGAAACTGAGTCACAGTGAAGTTATCTGGTTTGCTTAACAACACAGTTGTGTGGTGGCATTTTGGGTTATTTTAGTAAATTGCTATTTTATTTTGATCTGTTTCTTATAAAAGTAATATATGTTTGAGAAAAGAAATTTTATGATCAAGCCAATATAATGCCTTAACAGACTAAATAAAAATATGATAAGTATTAAATTACCCCTAAACTTCCTAAAACATGTAATTGTTTTGTCTTTTTGTGTACAAGGCCTCATGCATGCTAGGAAAATATGTTACCATTGAGCTACACCCCCAGTCTTGAGTCTTTTAATTATTGATACTCTGTGTGTAACCTTTATATCTTTTCATAGATCTAAATGAAGGTGATTTTCTTATGAATACTAACATACATATGCTTCAAGAAGAAAAAATTCAAGGACCTTCTTAACAGGTAAATAACGTGCATAATCACCATTCACATGGTGTTTTGTGAAAAGCATCTTGTTACTGAGGTCCATAATATACTAGGTATAATATGCAATATTTAGATGGCTTTGTAGCTATTTTGTATTTAGTTATTGTTGGTTGTTTGTAAGTGATATGCTTATGCCTGTGAATTGAAATATAAATAAAAAATCAAATGATAACTAAAGATGATAAACCTTTTTGATTATGCAAAATATCATGCTCTACAGCATTTTGATAAGTAAGTCTGGGCCTGCTAAATTAATATGCTGGAATATTTGCTGGTGAGACCTATGATAACTGCTTCAAACTATCTGTCAGTGTGGGTCATGTGCCTGTGTCTTCACATTTGATATAAAAAATTCTACTATGATTCCTGACCTATCACTTTGAAGGTTGCATTAATTAACCCAAGAATTCAAGCAACTAAGAATGTCTAAATGTTGGGCCTCAATACTACTACTACTACTACTATTATTACTACTACGTAGACAAATCATTGCTATTTATCCTGTAACATGAAAGAGTATATGATTTCATAGATACAGCTTAGGCATCAGACAAGTTTTGGATATTTTTCTGACAGCCTCTTTAATCATTTTGATAATTTTAAATAAAAATTTAGAAATGATGGCTGTGGTGCTGCACGCCTTTAATCCTAGCACTTGGGAGGCTGAGGCAGGTGGATCACCATCAGTGAGTTCAAGGGCAGCTTGAACTGCACAGCGAGACCCTGTCTCAAAAAACAAAAACAAAAACAAAAAAATTTAGAACCGACCTGCTTTGGCATAGTAGATTGATCAATAGGCAGAGAATATAGAGTATGAATTGTGAGAGGCTGATTTGGTGAGGAAAAGGAGATCAAATTCATGAATACAGCCTGATTTCTATGCCTTCAGGAGGCTTTCCAATGAATTAGACAGTGGGCTGTAACTTTTGATCAACTACAGGTTTTTTCTGATTGTTCTCATGCTGCTGGAATGGTAGAATTACGCTCCTGAGGCCCGAGCATCCATCTTCCAGTGGACTAACTCTGACACTGGTATATGAGAGTTTCGATATCAGACAGGTTGGTTTGTATTTTGGTTGGCTCTTACTCATCACTTGACTTTGGGCAATTTACTAACTCTTTTTTTTAACTTCAGTTTTCATCACACCATAAAATTGGTCTGTAAAGGACCCTCTACCTCAGGGTTGTCAAGAAAATGAGACAAGATGTGCTAAGTGCCCTGTGGCCCTTAGCTTCCTGCTGGCATTTAGTTGATGCTCACACAGATTCAGCTGTTGCTCTTTTCTCTCTCCCCTTTCTCCTCCTTTTACCTTGGCATTGCTGGATGACACTTGCACAAACACAACAGGAAGATTATCTGTGAAATATGCAGTCTCATTTTCCTAAATTCAGATGAGGTCTCGGATACAATATCTAAATGAAAGGTTGTGTGATAGCCAGGAAAAAAAAAATAACTGCTGGTTTACAGGAAGGCCTCCCAGACATTCTTTGTGCCAAAAGAAATCATTCTTTAGGTTTTTAGTAGAAAAACAGTACTATCTGTTAGAAGAAAATGATGAGGAAAGTCCTTAAAAGAAAACAGTGAAAGATAAATCTTCACCTTTAAATACCAATGCTTCTGGGGGGATTTAATTGGCTTAGAAATGGTACTTCTGGGATGGTAATCATTTATCTGTGCCATATAATTTTTTCTCGAAACATGAATTGAAGGAGTTCATACCTGGTGACAGACAGGAGCCATTGCAACCTTAAATCCTGGCTTGGGAGGAGGGACTCATCTGTCATAATTCTATTCTTTTCATAGTAGGTGTCAATTGAACTTACTTAAATTACTTATCTGTGTGACAGAATACTTTGGTTTATCAAAGAGTATCATGCAAAATACTTATTAACTTCATGCAATGGAGGAAAGTAGATGTTGTTTACTCTTTGCAAGATGAGCCGGGGAAGAGCTATCCTTGCATGAAGAAACCAATCTGGCTTGAAAGGTGAGACCGGCTGCAAGTTAGGAATAAGTGTTTATTTTAGCACAGACCGTAACCTCCCTCAGTGAGTGGGTGACTGTCTACAAGTGTAGCCTGAGCACTGTTTGTAGCACAACCACTCGGAGTATTTGTTGAAAGTTCAGACTTCTAAGCCAAGTGGGTAATAGGTCAATGGTAGAACACTTGCCCAGCATGTACAGGCCCTGGTTTGATCCCAGCACTGCAAGAGAAGAAGAAGAAAAAGAGGAAGACTTCTGGACCACATTTCTGTCCAATTGCAATGACACGATGGAGGCCAAGGAATGGCGATGTGTATATATATACACACATACATATATATATATATAACATTTTTTTTCAAATATTTTCATTGTGGCATTTTTATACATGCATATAACATATTTTGATAATATCCATTCCTCGTTGCTCTCTTTCACAACCCTCTCTCCTTTGCCTCTCATTCCCTTTCTCTTGTCTAATAGTCTCTCTTCTACTTTCATATTATTTTTTAGATCTACATTTTAGGAAAAACATGTAACATTTGTCTTTCTTGAGTCTGGCTTATTTTGTTTGCTTTAGACAATGGTCTCCAGTTCCATTTGTTTTCTAGGAAATGACAGGTTCTTGTTATTTTTTCTGGCTGAATGATACTCTATTGTATATGTATACCACATTTTCTTTACCCCTTCATCCCTGATAGGCACATAGACTGATTCTGCATCTTGGATACTGTGAAGAAATCAATATTTTTCATGTAGATCTCTGGATGATACTCAGCACCTGAACCATGAAGCTCTTTGGGATGAGGAGAGTTGGTGAACGCTTGTCTACAGTGTCCCACTCATTGTCACATGAAAAGTCCAAACTTGGCTCTGGACTGGTCTTGGAAGTCAACAGTCTCCTGGAAAAAAAATGAAGTTGATTTATGTTTCCTATAGGAATGATGTATATCCATTATAGAAAAGTTTCAAAACTATTTAAACTTAGAAAGGATTATGATAATGAATAACATTTTATCAGAGTAAATATTTTCATATGCTCATTTTACTGAATATCAGTAACACAGGATGAAGTGAGACAATATATTTTAGGAGTTTTAATTATCTTTAGACTATATCTACAATATATATTTTGGACACTAAAAAGTTCCTAAGGAAAGATTTAAACATAAACTGAATTCTCAATTAGAAAGTACTCAAGCAGACACGTTCCTTTTGTGTTCCTCAGATGAGAGCAATGGTCTCAGGTGTGGAAAAAGATACAGGGAACTAAGTAACAGGGGCAAGAGAGGATGTTCATGGAATGCTCTCTCCAGGACTGACTTGCTCCATGAATATTTCTGCATACTTGGCCTGGGATAAACCTACTGGAGGCCTAGGTATGAAGGAGAAGTACTGAAAGGGAAAGTTTGAAGCAAAGCAGTCTGTTTAGTACTGTGATCATTGCATCTACAATAAAGAACAACTTAGGGCAACTTGACTCCCAGCATTTATTTTTGTATCCTTGTTCTTGTTTGTTCTTTTTTGGCAGCCTTCAGTTGATGGCTCAAACCTTTTGTAGCATATTGAAAAGGATATAAAATATGCAATGATACAGACTTTGGGCTAATATATTTTCAAAAATGTTGCATGCCTCATTTCTCACGTAAATTTTTAGGCTGCATTTAGCCTTCAGAGTGTCATTCATATTCATGATAGAAAAGGATAACATTTATTACCTTCACCATTGGTGATATTAAGCACTGCTAAGCAAACTTACCCAGGACTAGACCAATACATTTTCTCCCTGTACACTTTTAATGAGAAAATACTGTTGTGGGAATTATTTAATTAAAAATAAATATGTACAATATGCATGCAGATACATAAACCTGTATACATATACATACACTTTTCCTTCTATGACAATTGTTAGAGTTTTAGATTACTCCACACTCAATTCATCAAGTTCCTTTCTTGGTGTCTTTTACTATGGAAACTGCAAGATTATATATTTGAATTCTCAAGCTCCTCTGTAGTTAGCGACAGCTGTGGTTTTTGGCCAAATGTCATAGACCTCAACAGAAATTCCCGGGGAGGGTTTCCTTTTCAGAAAAATTAAAAGGAAGAAAAGGGAAAAAAATCAAAAGTATAAAGCTTTGTCCTTTGCCCTCTTTCCTCCCTGATCCGGATAAAAGATGAGTCATGAGAGAGCACCATATTCCAACCTTGACGTAGAAGGCACAGGTGAAGAACGCAGGGCCAGGCGGGTAGCTGCCCGAGCAGTGATCTGCCTCTGTTTGGACTTTTATCTAATGGCAACAGAAGTCTCTAACTTAGTTAACCCACTACTGCTGTCTTCTGCGTCCCTCAAAGCTGTATGCATTCTGACTGACCCATCTTATCTGTAAAGCAGTCACTTTGCCAATGCTGAAATCTAGCTGCTCCATCCAAGCAAGCAGACGAAACTGTCTATGGAGTGGGATGGGGTTTAGACTCTGCGCTGGCTGTGCGAACTGGACTAGCCTTCTGTGCTCACCGAGTGTAACGGGTGTCTAAGGTTAGTTACTCCTTAAGATGAGAATTAGATTAATAAAAATTAAATACTGTCATGAATAGAGACTTAAAACTGCATCCAGTGCAGCACACCTTTTGAGGAAAGATGGGTAGTGTGGACCAAGATGGGACCATTTTTTGGTAAGCTTAACTGCAGTCATGGCAATGAGTGGGGAAGAACCTTGAGGTTATGATGTGATCTGTTAACAATTAGGAGAGGCAAGTTCCTACCTAGGTTTCATCAGATAAATTTTAAATAGCCCTAAACAGAGATGTGAACAATCCATAAGATAGAAAAGAAAAACAAGGCCAAAATGACAGATTGTCTAAGTAGTGCTTGTATATGTCAAGCAAAGGATCATCTTTAGGTAGGGTGTGATAATATTGAGATGAAAAAATGATGCTGTGTTGACCTATGCTTCTTATTTAGTCATTCACTCACTCATTTATATTTTTATTAGTACATGTTTGCAATATATAATGTTTACATTTCTTGTGTGGAGTTGGTACATGTACACAGCTCAACTTAATCCCGTTAGTCATCCACTTTGCCTCCCCTTACTGCCCCATCTCCACTCTTGATCCTTTTTTCACTTGAGAAATATCTCTGCTTAGTTCTTAACCATTCTAACAGCTATTGTATTAGATGTATATTGAGTCATAGCAAAGCCATCCCCGGATTTCAGAGCATAAAATCACAAACACTTGCTGCCTCCCAGTTTCTGTGGATGAGGAGTTCGAGAGCAAGAGAGATGGGCTTTCTAGATTAGAGTCTCTCATGTGGTTGCAGTCAAGACTCCCCACAATCCATATAATCATGGTGTGTCACAAATATCCACTAATAAAAATAAAAACAAAAACAATGTCATAGAAGGCTTAACAGGCTTCAAATGTATTTCCAACTCCATCACATAGTGGTAGGCTGGGGGTTGCAGGTTTCAGTTCCTTCCATGTTGCCTCCTCATGGGGCTGTTTGAGTGTCCTCACAGCATGGCATTTGGTTTTCCCAGAGCAAGGGCAGCTCAGAATGCATCCTAAGACCAAGTCCAGAACTCAAACATCAACATCTCCACTTTTTTCTACTTGTTAGAACCAAGTTCCTAAATCTAACTCAGACTTAGACAATAAGCATTATGATCCATCTTTTGGAGAAAGCCATATAAAAAAAATGTGTGGGCATATTTTAAAATTATCAGAGCTACTAATAATATTTTGTTACAGATAATAATATTAGAAGTCGCAGATATTAATAGTAGAAGAGTTTTCCTACCTTCCAAGAGCAAGACTATAACTCATTTGTCTATTAGCAATGTTTATGGGGCAATATTTGGTTGCTAGGATGATAATTTAATGTCTCTGAACAGTAGAAGGCATTGAAAAATAGTACTTTATTTAATGTCAGAGGGACATAGAATTTTCATATTAAGTCCACATCTTTTTTGTATGGTGAAATGAAATTAATATCACGTTAAATTTTCTCATTTTCATAGTCAAAGTTACTTCACATCTGTGAAAAGTATACTGTCTCTTTTAAATCAAAGCAGAGTTTAAACAACCCTCCGTTTTAACTTTTATTCAAAGAAGCAGAAATGCCTGATTCTACCAGATTAATTTTGTGAATGAACTACATTTTCTAGTTAAATTCTGAAGCCAAATGTGTGTAGGTGTTTTCCTTTCTGATCACATAGAAAAGCCAAGAGGAATTATCTCTTAGCATTTTCCTCACTCACTTTTAAAAAGTAATTATGTAATTCAGAAAATACATTGTTTTAATTTCTATTGAAACAAACGCCAGACCCAGTGTTAGCTGGCATCCTTGAATTGTAACACACGCCTGAAAATGCGGGCCCAGTCCTTTAAGATGCCATAGACGGTAGCGAAATAAAATCCCATCCCTTCGTACTTGCAGCAGTCATTCAGCTATGACATCAGTTTTTCACTTCTTGATTCTGTTCCTTGGTTATAATTTGTGGGCTAGAAACTGAAAAATTTCCTTGGCTTTAGACTTTATAGTAATCTAACTTGCCCCATCTTTATACAAGCCATAACACTTGATCTTCATCTTGTTGTTTAAACTCTGTTTACATTTCCTTAGATGTAAAATGGTAATAATAAAAACGTGTGAGGGTTATAAATAGTAAATGAAACAAGACATGCATACTATTTACAGAAGATATTCAATGAACATTCCTATCTTTCTCTCCCTAAATTCGCTTAATCCATTGCAGGATTACAATACAAATTTCCGAATGAAATTTTAAGCTCCTTTGTTTTAGTCTATTCTTGTTGCTATAATGAAATAGCTTAGACTGCATAATTTATAAACATAAGACTTTGTTCCTCAAAACTGTGGAGACTAGATGAAGTTTGATGAAGGTTTTCTGTCAGCTTCCGAGATGGCTCCTTCTTGCTGAGTCCTTCTCACATGATGCAAAGGAAGAAACCCAACTCCCTTCAACCTCTTTTATGAGAGCACTAATCATGTTTATGAGGGTAGAGCTTTCATGACATAGTGTCTGTCCACCTCTTAATACTATCACATTGTGCATGAGGTTCCAATACATGAATAAGTGTGTTGGGGGCCGCAGCATTCAGACTATAGCACCCTCTGTCTCTGTCATAAGCTCAGTTAAAACCCATTGCTGCAGTCTCAAATTATCTTAGGTATAAACATGGCTTGATACCCAGATTTTTTTCCAAGTAGAAGCTGACAGTAAAGTGCTTAAATTGACAGATACCACATGTAGTGAAAACACTCATGTTATAGCTAGGGATATTATCTAATTCCAAATAACATTCAGTTTGTGTTTTTAAACTCTGACTTTCAAAAGTGAATATCCAGTATGTATCCAATAATGTAGGGCACGGAGGGATTACAGAGTAGACTGCACCATAAAACATTTTAGATCCCAACTGTCTTTCCACTACTTTTCTTCTGGATTTTGGATCATAGATTGGGATTGAGCTAAATGAGGGGCCGGGGAGTGATTCTAACAGATATACATAATATATAACATGTATATGTTATATATTCACACATTCCATATTCGCTTTTATATATATGTATCTACAGGTGAAGCCAACTATGAAAGATCAATTAGCACATTTCCATGTGAGGATAATTATTACAATCAAGATGACAAACCTTTACTCTATTGTTTTGATAGCTTTGCAGAATTTTGTTTTGTTTTTCAAGTAATATTAACATCAAAAAAAGTGTTTCTTCTTTTGTTCTCGTATGCTAGAGGGTGACTTCTGAACATTGGAGTCCATCTCAATACCAAACACATGTTCAGGCTGTTGCCCAGGAAATAGTGAGATAGTTTTCCACAGATTTTCCTATTTGAATGGGTTTTCCATCCCTTTCTCATTAATTTTTGTTTACCTGTTATTTACCTAGTTATTTATTAATTTAGAGACAAGATCTTCTATGCAGTTCAGGCTGGCCTTGAACTCACTATATAGACCAGGTTGACATCAAGCTTATGGTGATCCTCCTGCCTCAGCCTCCCAAGTGCTGGGAATTACAGGAGTGTGTAGCCATACCCGGGTTCTCATCATTTTAATGAGCCTTATTCTCTGTAGTTCTTTATTATATTTATTTTAGCAGCCATGTGGAAATTTTTCTAGAGAAAACATAATTTTCTGCTTCTAAAATCTTTTCCTAAAGATTAGGTGTTTAGGTAAAAATTTACCCTAAAATTTAATAATTCTCCCAAGATAAGTAAAACTTCATAATGTCCAAAAGCATATCTTCTTAGTGTGCCAATTCTCCCTCATGACATTAAAATCCTTAGACTACATCAAGCACCTTCTTTTTCTTGTGGAGCTATTGCTGAACAGCAGTTCATGGAAAGGACATGTTTTAGAAAGTCTGGCAAATTTCCAGAACAATCATGAACACCAGCAAGTGTCACAGGTTGTGGACTTGGATAAACTGTCCTATTTATAACTCTTATTTCAGACAATTTGCAAAAACATTTTAAGTTAAATTATGCAACTTATTTGATTATTGCTTCCTGATATGGAACTATATAATACAGACTTGTGGATTTTGTGCCAATAACCACCTTTCATGAATCAGGTTTCCTAATGTTAGCATGAATATAATATGTTTATATTGACATAGGCGTGAATAGTAACTTTATTCAGAGCTCCCTTTCCCAAAAACAACCAGTATGTTATTAACATCTAACTTTCTATAACAATTGTTTCTTTCTCAGCTGTAATTTTTGGTCTAAGGAATGATAGCCATGTAGGATAGAACATTAAAATAATTATAATTCCTAAATACAAAGGTTGAATTTTTCTGTTATTTCCCATATCCACAGCTCTTCTTCATATGTACCTAATAAAACTAATTGATATATTGCCTCTTAAATTTCTTTTATCCACGCATTTTGACATTTCAAGAAAAATGTGTCTCTAAAAGGAGAAATTCTCTCATGAACAGTTGTAGAAATTTCATCAAAATTTCAGAAAGAGGGAGATACATCTGAAAAATGGAAGGAGGGAGAAAGGAGGGGGAAGGGTAAAGGATATAAAAAAGAATGAAAATGTTTCATGTTACATACCAAATACCCATAGTAAAAGTAGTCGTTATATATTGCAAACATATATGAATTTAAAACAAATTCAGAGCATGTGATATTACACAGGAAGTAAGAAAGGTGTGTCGGTGGCTTCTTCGCTTAAACCTATACAACCCTCATTTGTACCTCTGTGTAATCCTAAATAGCTCTTGCCTGACCTGCCAGAGCTTCCACATTAAGGCTGATTTGTTTGACAGTTAAGCAACAAGAGCACTGTTGCTTGCCTACAGATGTGTGGAAGGATGGCCATGAAATTGCAGATTCTTTATGCAGTGGAAATAGAGCCTGTGTGGCCTCTAAGAAACACTTGTCCTTCTTACATTGTCAGAAAGTATCTTACTTCAAACCCAGAATCAAATGCCTCAAAATCTGCTTGAGAAGAAGGAGAATGACCTAGAAATTTGTTTTAGAACTTGAGTAGGTAGCTTGTATTTACAGCGTGGGTTAAGACTATTACATAAAGGGCTTTGGTAGATAAGTGAGGTTACGTTGCTTAGATGTCCAAATGCCCAATATCCTCTAGCCAAGCACATTTACTTCCTCACTCCCCTATCTAATGTAATCTTTCTCTCCTGTGAATAACCCTCAAATTTTATTTGTATTTTTCCTATTATTCAGATTAATCTTTCATTCCAACGTGTTTTTGGCCAACTGTTCAGTTCAAATATATTTCTTGAACATTCTAAGGCACTCAGATGTGTAAAACTGCAATGGAACCCGAAAGAGCTCTCTTTCTAGTGGGATGGGTAAGCATGCTGACAAGTGATTGTCTTTCTCAGCACTTGTATTGAGGAGACAAAATGTCTCATTCTCCTTTGCATCTCGCATGGGTGCTCAGTAAACAAATGTGTTGAGTAAATAAATAAATATGTTAAAAGTCTTGTAGGAAAATATATTTGATTCTATTAATTAATTCAATCATATATTCCTTTAATGACATTTCATTGTACCTAGCCCTGTTTTAAGTGCTGGTCCAGTATTAATTTCAGTTTCTACCACTAAAAACATGAGTTTTTAAAATATAATCATATATGAATATTAAATGTCAAGATGGTAATTTTTGCAACAATTATACCTTCATTAAATATTTTATTTTCATAAAAATTATTTTCAAAATTTTAGGCTTAGATGTGATTCCAAGAAAGCAGTAAATTAAACCTCTGAAATGAAATGTGTTTGTTTTCATGTCTTTACATTGACTGATTGAATTTCATAATCCTTTTGATTTTGTTACTGTGTACTGAGTTGCTAAATGTTAATTGGTCATCATGACCTTGAAAATTATCTTTTAGGCTATGTTTTAGGTCATGAAGAGACTATTAAGTTTGTATAAAATATTAGAGATGTAGATCTGAGAGTTTAGTAATTTATTATTTAATGATTATTGTTTATTTCTGTTTTTATTAGGAACATAACTTTTTCTTTGGTGTTCAATCTTTACATACATTTCCCTTCAAGTGGGCAGGAACAAATTCAAAGCAGAGGAACTGGGTACTTTTATCTTTCTTACAAGAACAGATCTGATTAATGAAATATCCATTCTAAATATACTTTAGAATTATAGAATTTCTTTGCATTATAGAAGTAGTATATTACTTCTATAATTAGTAATGGATGATTATATAATACATTATAGAAAACTTAGAAATAGAGTGTATATAAAATAAACCATTAATGGTAGGGTTTTATACATTTTATACATATATACATTGTGATTTTACACTTAATATACTTTAAAACAACAAATAATTTCTAAAGTTCTATGGAATGGTACTTTTTAGGAACTAAATAAATAGTTACAAGACTAGGAAGTTCAGAGAAAATTGTCAATGCAAAATACATGAGTTTCACTTCAGGTGTTTCATTACAATTTTCTTTAGAAATAAACCAAAATATTAATTTAAAAACTCCATTCCTCCTCCTATTGAAGAAATTATGTAAAACAGATTTTAGGTGGTCAGGAATTGCTATTTTAATCCTTGTTAAAGATGACACTACAGAGAGAAGTTTTTCTAAATCTGAAATTAAGAACAAAAGAAAAAAGGAATTTTTTAATGCTTCATTTAAGGTCTGTCATGTTGCTTTCTCAGCATTGTTTTTATGTTATGAGGTAAAAAGAACATGATTCAGAGGAGACCTCCAGATTGGTGCTCCACAGCTCCCAGGCAGGAGGAGGCTTCCGGGTAGGCATGTGGCAGCTCCCAGTGAGAAAGCTTCCAGGTAGGCATGCCATGGCTCCGAGCCCAGAGGAGACATCCAGATCAGCATGCCATGGCTCCCAGGCAGGAGGAGGCTTCTGGGTAGGCGTTCTGTGGCTCCCAGCTTAGAGGAAGCTTCTGGGTAGGTGTGCCATGGCTCTGAGCCCAGAGGAGGTGAGCCACATGGGCACCAGGAACACACATCCACCCTACACCCCCCCCCACCACATCAAAATGAGAAGACAGGTAAACAAGTCACAGAACCAGACTTCCAGATCACTTACAGCAACCACAAAGGGAAACAAGATGGAACACTCTGACACTCAATCACCTGGACTCCCTGAACTAGCAACGAAAGAGAATCTGGAAAAAATGAAATCAGAAATAATTTCTCACATAACAGCAAAGATTGTGCCCATAGTGCAAGCCATGATTAATAAATCTAGAGAGGATACAGATAAAAAAATAGAGGAGCTGAGGAACATGATGGAATGCCCACATAGGAAACAAATTGAATCCATAAAACAGATACAAACAGATTTCCAGGAGATTAAAAACTCTATGCAGCAGAATGAGCCAATGTGAAGACAGAATTTCAGATATAGAAGATAAGATTGCAATTAGTGACCAGGAAAAGAAAAAAATCTTTAAATTTTAAGGGACCACGAGAAATCAATCTAGCAGCTGCTAGACGATGCAAAGAAAAATAAGATAAAACTGATTGGAGTCAATGAAGAAACAGGAGAGAGTGCAGATGACATAAAAACCTGTTTACAGAAGTGATGGCAGAAAACTTCCCAAGCATGGGAAAAGAATTTGACATACAGATAACCGAGGCATGTATGATTCCAACTAGTCTTGATCAAAAAAAATCTACACATAGGCATGTAATTGTTAAGATTCCAGAAACCCAACAGAAGAACAAAATTCTACAAGTAGAGAAAAGAAACAAATCACATACAAAGGAAAGCCCATCAGAATCACAGCAGACTTCTCAGTGCAAACCCTCAAGGCAAGAAGAGCCTGGAGTGATGTGTTTCAAGCCCTAAATGAAAACAACCTCCAAACCAGATTGATATACCCTGCAAAACTATCTTTCAAAATTGATGGTGAAATAAGATACTTTCATGACAAAGAGCACCTTATGAACTTCATGAATACCAAACCAGCACTCCAAAAAATTTTAGACAGAATCCTAGGAAAAGACAATGAGGATCACAACCCCAGGAAGCCCAGCAGAATGAATCTGCCGGGCACGACAAGAAATTAAAAGCAAAGGGGGAGGATCAAACAAAAAGAAAAAGTCATGACAATGATAACTCAATACATATCAGTTATAACCATCAATATTAATGGTCTCGACTCACCAATCAAAAGAAATAGACTGCTGTTACAAACTGCGCTGCTGTGAAC
>NW_004624745.1:3040077-3063845 GCF_000247695.1 Heterocephalus glaber | reverse complement strand
GACGAAAAGGTATAATAGATAATGTGAAATAGGAAGAAAAGGGGCAAAGGGGAGGGGGAAGTGGGAGGGGTAGGAGAAAGGAAAGAAGGGAATGGAATTAATATGAGAAAATGAAAAAATGGAAACAAAGTATTTGTAAATAGGGAGGGATGGAGGGGTTGAAGTAGGGCACGGGAAGGGGAAAAAATAAGAACCAAGAGAGTATGTAAAGTTGCATATCTCCAATGATGAATGTCATTATATGGTATACCTAAAATGTACCAATAAAAGGATATACAAAAAAAAAAGGAACACGATTCAGACTGGTAATGTGTATTTAGTGAGTCTTCAGAAGACTCAGTTTTTCTGTAGGTCCATAAATCTGAGAGTATTTGACTAGTGCCTATCATCCCTATTAGAAACCCATACTGAATTAACAGATTAAAACCCTGAATGTTGGTCATCACTTGGTTGTCACTATTAGGTAACTAGTTCCACAACTCTAGTAAGAAAGAACTTTTATTAAAAAGTCAGAAAACGAGTCTCATTTCAACTCCATTATTAATAAATTATTGGCCTTTCCTTAAACCACTTGGAATTTCTTCACGTTTTAAATAGGCTAGTAGACTAGTTACCCAATAATTTCCATCCCAGATCTTAAAATATGATTGTAAGATAACCCAGTTTAATAATTCCTGATGCCATTTTCAGAAATGTAACCCTAGTAGTCAAGCAAAATGTCAGGTAATGAGATATTTTAATCTAGCACTTCTAACAAAATGTGTACATTATTTAAAGAAGTGTGAGCAAAATGAAAAAAAGATATTTACACTTATAGACAGAACTATATAATGAAGGATATAGTACATACTTATTAAATATATACATATAAACATTACATTGATAGTCACATTTTTCTCTGGGTGGAGATCTGCATCTTTAAAGGAATACTCTAATTTATAAGTACAACAGTGAAAATAAAACCTTCTAGACTTAGCTATAGTTTTAATGAGAGTTTGTGAAAATGGAGACAAAGAAACAGATTCAAAAGACAATGTGAAGGTGAAATTCTATATACTCTGCTTTATAGAATATGCAGTTAAGTGGGTGAAAATGGCATTAACTAAGCTGAAGAAGATTGAGAATCACATTTGGGAAAAGTTTTAGAAGTCTTGATTATACTTATAAGTCATTCTAAGTGGACTGGTGGTTATGTGAGTCTGAAGGTGTGGCTAGAGGCCTACAAAAAGACAGAAATTGGGTTGTGGACGTATAAATGATTTAGTAACAGCTGTGTATGTATGCAATAAGGAGAGAATGACGATGACAGTAGATGAAGGCCCAGAGGCAGTCCTAAAGGAAATTTAAACATTTAATTTCAAGAAATGGAAGTTGTGAGCATATCAATTTAGAGAAGAAACAACTCAAAAAGGCAAAAGGGCAACTGAGGTAACGTGTTGACACGGGGCCAGAGAAGAAAGGATTTGCACAAGATGACTGTGGTCAACATTGCTGAATATGAAGGAGCAGAGGATTTGAGACTCGTTCAATGGACCACAGAAACACTTTAAATGGAGTGGTAGAAACAAACACTGATTGATAATTAGATAAGGTGGACTGGACTGAAAGGATGGGAACGTGCATGCTCATGAAAATGAGTAGAAAGTGATGTATAGGAAAGTGATGAATAAAAGATGGATGGGGCCAGAGAATATCTGAATGCTACTGGGAAGAATTTATTGAAAAAGAAGATGTAAAAATTAAATATAGGGAGAGGATGTATGAAAATGTAAACTACTCTACAAAAGCCTCCTTGAAGGACTTCTGCTAACTCCTGGTCTCATACATGGTATTTTTCCCTTCTTTCTCTTCTTTGACACACACTAATAATTCTTCCAGGAATTCCATCTTTAGAGTCTTTATAGAGATCGTGTCCTTTTTCAAGACTTTCTTCCTTTTGTCATTTGCCCTGCTGTCCCTTTTTCTGTTATTCAAGGCTCAGATCCTTTTTGATAATTGGCTGAATTCAAATTTTCTTCAGATCTTCACGTCTGATTCCTTCTTGTTATTCAGGCTTCAGTTTTAGTATTTTCTGTGAAGCTCCTTCTAAACACCCAGTCCAAATTTGTGAACTATCCTCAGTATCCTCACCCAATCAGCCTTTTTATTCCTACCTAGTACCTTTTATCTCATGTTCTGTGCTTATTTACACATTTGTGCTCTTCACCTTCTTCTAGAATGTAGACTCCCTGAAAGCAGTAATCGTATCTCACTTGTTTAATGTGATATCCCTAGGGATAGTGCTTAACTTATGATAATCCAAAAAAAGTTATTGATTTGCTGAATGCTAAGTTGAACTCATGGAGAAGTTTACTCAAAATATATCTGGAATTAAAGGAAATATGAATACATATTTTAGTCACATTCAATACAAACATAAATGTCGTATTAGAAGATAAAGGTGAACAGGTTATTTAAAAATATAGTAGAACATTTCTTTTTAGTAAATAGCTTTTATGATGTTATTTTTTATAATAATATCAACTCTAACATTTGTCTCTCAAGTATATATTACCTAGAGGCAAGGGGATGAGAAAGTACCTAGTCTTGTATAAAAAATTGCTATGTTGGGCCTGGGATTTAGCTCAGGGGTTTCGCTGCTTGCCTTGCAAGCGCAAGGTCCCAAGTTCGATCCCTGGTACCAAAAAAAATTTGCTATGTATAATCCTTTTGGTATAAAATTATATGCAGAAAATCAGAAGCATATTTATATTCAGCAGGAATTTATTAAGCCATGCACTGTAGTAAGCACATGGAATTCAAAACTAAATAAAAGGTAGTAGACTGAGTTAGTAACTCAGAGACAAGTAGGTGAGTAAAGATACAAAAGTTAAGACTATTGTGCTTTAAAATGGCTATCCTAGAGTGTGAACAAAATAATAGGGGTCAGCTTGTTTGCAAATCCCTGGGCCATGAGATCTCATTCATGAGTTTAGACACCTTCCAAATGTTTTTGTTCCTCCTGGAGGCAAGACATTAATGTGAAGTTCAGTTTCCCTGGTATATGACACCTTTTCCCAAATCACGGGCAAATCTTTTTTCATAAAGAAAGCAAAGAGAGGAGGCAGTTTTCAATGCCAGCACTTTAGTGGAGTAATTAAGCTTTGGCCATAGCAGGAGGAGGTTGCCTTAAGAAAAGAAGCACAGCAAAGGAAGACGGTTGTGCAATGTCAGCTTATTATTTCTGGAAGGGGCTAAAGATTAGAAAATAGCTCTTCCTGAGTTGTGAGAGGTTTATAAAACTGAATAACTCAGAAAGCACTGAAAAGAAATACTGAGAAAATAATACAAAATAATAAATAGTGACAGAAATCTACGGAACCAAACATGACCTTTGGAAAGAGAGGGAAGATTTTACATATCTATGAAATCACAACCATCCTTGAAAGATTAAAATGATTTCAGAATTTTCCCATTTATTTAATGCAAACAGGTATGGATTGCTCTGACAAGATGTCACATTTTCTACTTCAATGCTATTATGCAGAAACAGAACAATGAATTTATACTGGTTGCTCAAAGTCATTCTTAAAGACTAAAATAAAATCTGATTATAAATATTGGAAATGTTTGCATGTCAGAGAGCTTTATTTCTAAATATTTCTTTAGGCTTATAGCCTCTCTCAAAGGATTGGAAAGCACTATTATAAATATATCTTATTAAAACGTTAATGAAGAAGCAAATCATTCACCTTTTGAAAATTGCAGTATCTATTTAGCTGTCATTAATCAGCTGTTCAATGAAACGAATGAGGCAAAAGCTGAGGGGGAAATATGAGACTAGAGTTTTATGGAAGCAAATATATATACAAATATATTTATATATGTTGTGTGTATATCTATATCTGCATATATTTTGTGTGCACATATATATATATATATATCCATCCCTTATAGAGGTATGTTTATATATGTATATGTGTATATGTATGTATTCTCACATCTAGATAACGTAAGAGAATGTAAGTACTTAACCATTAGTATAAAACTTGGCATACAAAGTATTAATTTCCAAGGAAGTGGAAAATATTTCTGCTTCTTTCAAATCAATCTTAAGTCATTAAAACAATATTAAATCTTTTTATTTATATTTTGCCATAATGAACAAGTGATGCTGATAAATACTAACATAATGTGCCATGCTGTGGCTATTTTTTGCTTCAATTAGTGCATTTTTTTTTAGAAAACAAGAGGCTATTTAAAGAAAAGAACTTCATTTGAAAACATCTCATGCTTGAAACAAAATTCTGTTTTCTTATTAATTTTTGAAATAAAAATAAAGAAAATTTAATTCTGCCTCTTCTGATATAAACAATTGGATCTAGTCTTCGCATAATGTCAGTTCATTTTAACACTTACAAGGACCAACTTTCAACCTATTGCTCCATGTATATTATGCTGCAAAGGCCTTGTTCCTTTCTACTATTTCACATTTGGCCGGAGTGAGTCATTTTTAGGTGACTGTATTCTACTCATTTCACTACATTTTGAGTTACAACAATTGGTAAAAATCACACAGCTTTAGTAGAACTGATCAGCTGTAACATATTTTACAAATTTGAATCCAAAAATGTGGCATGCTTTCAAGTTATTGCTTAAATAATTCAGGTTTTAAGGCCACATTATTAATTTTCCCACTTTTATGATCTTGACATATTTTATATTAAATCTTTTATGAAGAATAATTTGTCTTTATCTTGAGCTGTGTTTGTGCTAGGCCATTAAACCAGGTTGTGACCCAGTGGAATCAATGGGGACATTAAAGCGACTACAGAAACTGGTGTGGACCAAGAAAGGCAGGATGCCTAGTCAAGATGAGGTGAAACCGGCATTAATAAATCTCCATAAGTAAGAGCTCAATAAGCTGCTGAAAGTTCTTTGAGGGAGAACTGATGAAGCATACATTAATGAAGTTCATTTTGATAAGGTCTTAAAAATAATCATTAAACTTTGAGCTTTTTTATTGCTGAGTTACTTTAAAACAGATATCCTAATTCTATTTCTGAATTTCACCCTATATCCACACTCCACCTCCGTTCTTCTTCCTTGTAGGACAAGATTTAGGGATAGAGTAAGAGACAGCTGTGAGTAAAACTTGGAGGGAAAATATGTATTCGAAATGTCCACTTCCCCATTCTGTGACCATAGAAAAACAGTATTTTTGACTTTTAGCATGACTGCAATAAATTGGTATGTCTATGACAAGCCAATGTCATATGTCTTTGATTTCATTTATTTATTTACAAAAATGCCTTATGAATCACAATGTGGTATTGTACCAATTAAACATTTGAATTTAGAGGGACTCAATGATTTAGAGCAATTTACTTTGGGTGCTACATAGTTTTGTTATCTGTAACTGCTTTGTATATTAAAATCATTTCTCCTTATCTGAAGTTTTACTTTCCACAGTTTAAGTTAGCTGTGGTCACCTATGGTTTCAAAATATTAGTGGAAAATTCCAAGAATAAACAATTCACAAGTTTTAAATTCTGAGCCATTGTGAGTAATCTAATGAAATCTGACATTGTCCTGCTTTGTCTAGCCAGAGACATGAATCATCCATTTGTCTAGCATTTCCACGCTATATAGTTTACCTGCCTGAAGCCAGTGGGGGGAGGGGGGCACAATGACATAACCTTTAATACAGTATAATGTTATAATTGTTCAATTATTGCTTTTAATCTTTTACTGTACCTAATTTATAAATTAAATTTGACCATAGCTATGTACATATAGAAAAACATAGTATATATAGGGTTTGGTACCATCTATCCACAGGGCTCTTGGGTCATATCCTCTGTGGATAAGAGAGGACTGTTTTACTAGAAAGGTTATCAGATGAATCACCATATTGTGTAAATATAGATCTCATTAGTCAACCTTTATGTGCCTCTGTTTTTCATTTTATTGGTTACATTTTTGCTTTTCCAAGATATTTTACTATGAGATAGACTTCTTAAATAAATCTCTTTGAGGATTGATATTCAGAAGCAAAATTTTAGAATATCAGTTGTATTTCTGCCTTTGTCCATTGAGATTTCATTCCTTTAAGTAAGGCCAAGAATTTCATTTACTCTCTTATGATTCTCTATTATACGATGACCTCAAAAAAATCTACAAATGTTTCAGAATAGAAGTGCACTATTTTATGCTTACAAAATATGGGTAATGATTTTTAATTAGTGATTTTTCTCGACTGTCTTGAGGTATGCTTTTAGTATGTGGCTCCCATTCATTCCAGTTCAATTAATATTAATCAATAAATATGTTTCAAAATGTTTGAAGTAAATCCAATTTTATAAAGCAATTACATATCTAAAATAACTTACTTTATAAAGAAATAGTACTATAAATTTGTGAAATTACATAATTTCTGGTTTATCTTAGTTTTACATGTACTTAATTATATGAAGAGAAAGAGTATTCATAATTTTTACATATAAAAATTTAATAGACATATTAAATTTTTAACTTATGTTTCTTTGTCATGCAGAGATGAAGATGACACATTGATTTCCTGTATGAAATTAACTAAATCCCAAGAAAAGAAAGCTTATAATGTTAATATAAGGAGGAAGGAGGAAATGGAGATTAGATTGTTATCTCTTTCTTCATCCCCGGGTAGATCCAGCACTTCAAGTGGGTACAACTTGGAAGATATGTTATCTCATTATGAGAATGAAGTTCCAATGTGGAACAGCTGGAAATTTTATCCAGAAAACCCTCTAAGGACATGTGTTGATTTCCAAATTGCCAAAGGTGAACCCTGGGGAAACTGCTTCTCCTGTATGCCCTGCGCTTATCTCAAAGCTTCTTATACAGATTTGGATCTCTTACATTTGTGGGTAAATTTGTAAACTACAGAAATGCATCATCTTAATCTGGGTGTACAGACAGGAAAAAACCAGATAACAAGTGTGCTAGTCAGTGAGGTTTATCAGTTCATGAAAATTACCAGAGTTGAAGCTGTCTTTTCAAAAATCAGAGCAGCTCTTAAGGCTGTTAGCAATATTATTTTCCATGTGTTCCTTTGTGTACAAATATACTACTGGATAACATTTTCCAGAGCTTTCTTTTTAATTGAAGGGAGTCATGGGATACCAATTCAGGTAAAGAAAATGTGTATTGAATTATCTAAATTCTTGCCACTGTAATGAAGTTGCATTAAAGTTCTCTAAGGCATGTATTGTACCTCAATTTCCCTTCAGGAAGTTACTGTTTGTATTTGCAGTGAATGAGTGGAAAAGCTATGTATATCTGGGAATCCTACTTATTCAATTTTCCTGTAAGCATCAATCTCTCATTAGACATGACCTACATTTTAAGATGCATTTTCACAAGAAGCTTATTCTCAGGTGGAATCCTTTTCATCTTTTAAGATTTGTTTATTAAGTCTCTGGTGACCTGAGTGAAGATCACCTGTGATTAGAGTATTATATTACATATTACAAGCATCTGGCAACGGACTCAAAACTAGTGACACTATGCAACACTAATCATTTTCAGAAATGCCTTTTCTACTTCTTTAGTGCCCCTCTTCTGGAGTAGCTGGATTTTACTGGTTTCTCTTCAGCAGATTCTTAGAGTGGTAATATAATTAATTAGGACTCATTTCAGAATTCTGTCTCTACTAACCTCAGAAGTAAGATCAAACAGCAAAGATAGAAAATAACACTACAACCAGAGATATTCAGACCTTTCTTCAAGAATAAAATCTAGTTTCTGCATTTCTAGATACCAGTAGTCTTTCTCCAATCTAATTTTTCAGTCTTCTCTTCTTGCTGGTTTTTTCTTGTGGATTTCCTATGCTGTATTACCAAACTGAATAATTTGATGTTCCTAAGAGCTTTCTTGAACGTTCCTGTTTCTGTATCTTTTTGTTTGTATTATGACCTCTGTCTTGTGTGTTTTTCTGTCTGTGTTGGAGCCACTGACTCATCTCTTAGGTTCATACCAAATACTTTGTCCTCCAGAAAATCTTCTTGAGTCACACTAGACAAAAGTAATCTTTCCCTCCTTTGCACTTCTAGATCACTTAAATGTGTTATTCTTTCATCGTACATTTACCAAATGCACATCAGCATCCACTATATGCCAAATCAAAATATTAGATAATGGGGAAAGAAAGCTTATATATATATATATATATATATACACACACATATATATATATACACACACACACATACATATACACACATATATATATACATATATATATATACACACACACACGCACACACACATATATATATACACTGATTCTGCCTTCATGAAGTTTACCCTGCTCCACCCTGTACTGGAATTCACTAGACATTGTTTCACTTCCCATAAGTAACTTATCTTTGCAATGTTCGTAAACTCTAGAATATAATATAAATATCTGAGAAATATTCACTGCCTAAATGAATGGAGTTTTAAAAGCCAATAGACTTTATTTTCATAGATTTAGATACATCACTCCTACTAATTTTCTGTTCTTATAGACAAAATTTTATTCATTGTAACTAATACACTCATATGTAAACTCGGCTAATGTGTGTTTGTGGATCTGTTAGTGTACATTTAGATAAATACACATTATCAAAGTTTTCTTTTTTCTTTACATGATTTTGTCTATTTTAGCACATCACTCAATGATTAAGTGAGTTTTATCTTCTGAAGGTCAAATATATCAGCAGAATGCTTAGAATTTCAAATGGTAATGTTCAGCATTTGTGACAAGAAGGCCTCAGTGGATTTGGAGAGAAGGTTCAAGATCATGTTAGAGTTAAATTGGTTTGGTAAACTTAATGAGACGATTTACACTCAGGGATTTGAGACACTAGAGTGAAAGAAGTTGGATGAGTGCAAATTATTATTTTTATATTCTATACATACATTCTCTAAATAACAAGTAAAATATAGTTTCATTTTAGTGTAGCTGGTATTTTTTCTGTAGTAATTGCAGAGTTATTATTTGGATTATTTAACTTTCACTCCATAGAAGGTACAGAAGGCAGATAATGTTGAGGGAAAAGATGTGCTTCTGAAATGAGTGTTACTTTAAATGACAGGTAGTGAAAGGTGACATTTTTGGAATCTTAGAAGGGTAAAAGTGTGACTTGATTTTTTAAAAAGTGTGCCAACATATTCAGATATAGAGGAACCAGGCCTGAAACCCCACAATTCATGGGAAATGACTCCAATATACAAGGACAGTAGTTTCTCCTTGAAGTCAGAAATTTCAGGACTGGTAGATTACAGTGTCTTTAATTTCATTATCAAAATCAAATGTTAAGGCAGTCTGAAACTGTTTTATCTTCCTTATTCACCTAGGTATGACCTGTATAAGCCCAGTGTAGGCTTGCGTTCTCTAGACTGGTTCTAATGGATTAAACCCAGCTCTGACATTAGCAGCAGAGACAGATTGAGCAACTGTTTACATTTCCTGAATTCCAGTACTGTATGTTGATTTCAATCCTTACTCTTTCCCTTTCCACTGACTGAGTCTTTGCATATGAAAAGCACTCATTTGTAAAGTTTTCAATATCTGCTATGCTGGACTATTGGGTTGATGCAATGAAATGATGTTAGGATTCAGTCAATGGTAAGTAACATTTATCCCCAAATCAAAGGATCCACTGGCCTACCTTAAGGTTGGAAAGAAGCAACATACCATTCTGTTGAAACACCATAAACAAGCTGAATCCGACAGGGAAGTGTATTGTTTGTGAAGAGCTCTTCATAGAAGTCAACAGGAGAATGAGACACACAGATGTTTAACATGCAGTTAGGTTTTTTGTTAAGACTGAGGGATCTGAGGAGTGGAGAAAGATATGTCAGTGTAGAATTGATATAAATTGAGAGAGTTAAAAGATCAGATTTATGAGTATTCCACAAGAGAAACTTGAAAGGAAAAACTAGGGATGCAGGTGTTTTCTAATATCTGAGATGAGTGGTTTTGAAAGGAATTTCAGATGCATCTTAAGAAAGATAATAGGAATGGTAACCAAACATAATATTTGAAGCCAAGTGTTTAGAGTCAGTTTACAAGAAGAGTGATTGAAGGATACTTAAGATGCTCTGCATGCTAAGAGCTTGAAGCAACTTAACAAAAAGAAGAAGAAAGTGAGCTACAGGCTTGGTAGGGTATAAAGGTAAGAAAGAAAGAACATGAAACTTTTCTTTAATAAAAAATTATAATAGCAAACATATTTTTTAAATCTGGGAGAAATTCTCAGAAAATTAAACAAATTATTTTTATAATACTAACAAATGGAAATGATGTAGACACAAAAAAGGAAATAACTATTCATTTCTCCCCTTAAATTTCTAAATTATTTTGAAACCTGTTTAATAAAAATAGTGATATATTTAAAAAGTGACAGTAACAAAGGCTTATACATAAATAGACAAAGGCAAAGACCTGAAATAACAAAACAGATACTTAAGCAGAATTCAAATACAATATAGTTAGAAATATATATATATATATAGTATATATATATGTATTTTTTTTTCTAGTACTGGGGATCGAACTCCGGTCTTTGTGCTTGTGAGGCAGGCGGTAGGCGACAGAACCACTGAGCTAAATCCCTGGCTAGTTAGAAAAATTATAATAGAGATAGAATCACATGTCAAAAATCAAAGAAAAATGAGTCAAGTTTGTATATAACATCTCAAGGTGAAAAAATAAACAAGGTTCCCCTTAAGGTATCAAGAAGAGGATGAAGAAATCCTGTTGGACTAGCATACGAACTAAACAAAATGGTGCCAAAAAAGAAAGTGTGAATAATGGCAAAAATTTTTGAAACTATTTCTGCAAGAGGAACAGGATGTGTGTTCCTGGTAACCATGGGTAAATAGTATGCTTTCAGCTCAGATGTGGAATAGTGGATGCTGATTACATGAGAAAATACTTTTAGAATACACAGATTCACTGCTAAATTGTAGAACAGTTTAAACACAGTGGTCTATGAAAGAAAGGTGATAAAATCACAGTAAACTGTTTGTATCTGTCTTCCACTTTGTCTCTCTATTCTACCCGTTTGGTGATCTCTTCTGGTATCTATGACTCTCCTATGACCCTTTTATCACTGTGACACCTTGTTACCAGATTAATTTACTTGACTAATCTAACCAAGTAATTCTACCTGACTCATAATCCTCAAGCTTGTGTCTACTAATGTTACTTTTCACCTTACAAAAAGTTGTGTCTTCCCAAGACCTATAGGGTCAAATACAAGCTTATTCACTTAATGTGTCTTCTAACCAGATCTCTGCATTTCTTTCACATGCTCTTCACTTCAGGCAAAGGGAGTAACATCTTTTTACTAAGTACAATTATTATTTACCTATCTTTATGTCTTTGTACCATTTCCCCATTTTGGCATTTCATTCTTCTGTTTTTGATGAATTATTCCTAGCACTATTGGAGGTTGAGGTAGGAGGATACAAAGTTCAAGTCCTGCCTGAGCATTTAGTAACTTAGTGAGATTCAAAATTTATAAAAAGGACAGGAGAATTAGCTCGGTGTGAAGGCTCAGGGTTCAATCTCTAGTACCAAAAAAACAAATAAAGTCTTAAAAATAAATGAATTTGATGCTGGAAAAATAAAAGGGGTTCGTATAGGGACGGGGAAAAAAAGAATTGAAATGTGTTATATACACATACCAGTTTCTTATAGTGAATGTAGTCATTATGTTCTGCAAACATGTACTAATAAAATTAACAATTAAAAAGAGTGGATGAATAACTCTTCAAGTGTATGGTGCAAATACACTTTGAAGAAAAAACAATAGTTGGAAAGGAATTAGAGTAGAGACCAGTAAAATATATTCTTTGTACATTCATGATGTTAGGCTGCCAAAAAGCCTCTGTGGTCTCATGAATAGGCATAATTTTTCTGACCCTGTAAATAATAAAATACAGTAAGAAGCCAACTCAGACATCCAAGCAGAAGAAGGTAGACTATAAATGATGAAACTATTAAACATAGCTTAATATTTGTGTGTTTCAACTCTATGACTGCAAAAACCATGTGTTGAAAGAGCTTTAAATTTTACTTGCTTTTACTGGAATTATTGTGGGATGGAAAGTAAAAGAGTTAGCTTTGGGCAACGTGTGAAAAGGAAGGCATAGTAAACAATAATTTGGACTGAGAATTTTGAAAGGAAAAAGAAGAAAATGTATATTACGTTTTATATCCAGAACGCCCCCACAAAGTTCCATGTTTGGAGGTGGGCCCTGATCTGAAGAGACGAATCACTAAGGATGCAACCTAGCAGGGTATATTCTCGTTCCCAGGTTCTGTCTTCTCTCTCTCCTTCTTGACTGTCTGTCAAAGGGTAAGTAGGTTTCCTCCCACAGGCACTTTTACCATGCTATTTCTTCCATGGAGCATGGACTGATGCCACTGAAACTGCAAGCCAAAATGGACTTACTCCTTGAAGTTGCAGGTGTCAGGTATTTTGTCTAAGCAACAGGAAAGCTGCCCAATATAATGATAGTCAATAGGCTCTTATTAAAAGGAAAAGGAAAAAAGGGAGATTAAATCAACACACTTCTTGGTGTAAAAATTCACTCAGATAGTGAACACAGTACAGTACTTGTATATAAAAATAAGTCTAGAGCATGATTTAGTCAGACTTTCAAACATTTTACATTTTTAAAAGTAGAGTTTATAGAAGAAACATGTAAAGTATGATACAATGTAATGTTATAAACTGTTAGGTTTATGAAAATTCTTTAGGCTGAACTTGGAAAAGGTAAATTGTAAGTTGTGTACAAAATATTTAAATGTCCTGTCTAATAAAGTTTTTGTAATAAAAAAAAGTTAAAATGAGAAAATGTAATTGCTCAGTAAGAATGAAGTATTATTCCAGAAGTCTAGGATAGAGATGTTATCAAATTAGTCTTTTGAAGGACAGCAGTGTAGCATTCAAACCAACCTAGTTATTTGGGTGAATGTTTGGCATTTCCTGACACACAAACTTTATGTATATTAGTAAGAATAATAGACCTGTGATATAGGTCTAAAACTGTTATAGAAGTCAAGAATATCTATTTCTGAATTACCCTAAGGCTTTTGCCACTTTTCTCTCTTTGTGGTTTTTTTTTTGCATTCTATATTTGTTTACACAAGTGTATCAAATTAAGGAAGAAGACAAATTGATACTGTCCATAATAAAATCTTGTTTCTATGTTGTTTCTTTGCTTTGTGTAAATATTTCAGGCTTAGTATTTTTTTATTCTTTAGCTGACCAGCTAAACTTCCTCTGTCATGACTACTTCCTCTCTTCTCCTGTTCTCTGGATAGAACACCAGCTGTTATTCCAGCAGTGAAGACAGAACCAGCAATTTGCATATGAATTTACTTCACTTAGGTTTCAGTCAAAGTTTCTTGCCCATGAAAAATTCTTAATAAATCAAAATGTGTACATTTTTATTCTTAGGTGCTAAAAAGGCCCTTGCCACTCCAAAAGGAGCTACTTAAAAATCCCTTTAAGTGACATTTCAGAGGACTAAAACTGCTTTAAAAAATGAATGTGTGGAGCTTAAAATTGTAGAAGTGGCCAGGAGATGAGGGGCTAATGAGTGCGGGGTTACAGTGAGCCATTTTTTTCACTACCGCCATCAGCCACACACATAACATATATGTTCCTTGTGAGTAGTTCAATTTCTTTGAGCTTTAGTTTGGTTCATGTGGACATATCAGAACAATGACAATCAGGCCTAGGATTTAGTTCACTGGTGCCGCCGCCTGCCTCTCAAACGCAAGGTCTGGAGTTTGATCCCTGGTACCAAAAAAAAAAAAAAAAAGAATAATGACAATCATTATTCCCCTTCCATTGACATTAGACTATGTTTCAGTTGCTGTCTTTACTGCATTATGTCTGTAAGGCGGTATTATTATCCCTATTTTAATGAGGGAAATATGAAGTTCGAAGAAGGCAAGTAATCTATACAGTATAACAGCTGTATTTTAGGTGAAATCTGTGAGTCCAAACTTTTCTAAAATTGTGGTTTCACTACTTTTGAAACAATGCTAGTAGCTTAACCTTAACTTTTCTCATCTGTAAAAATGGAGACATTAGTTCCTAACTTGCAGTATAGAAAGAAATGATGCAAGCGAAAGAATAGGTTCAAGACAGGAGTTTATTAGCTTAGTAGTTAGAACCCTTGTCTTCAAGGTGCAATGTAAAATTTCTGAGATTTTATCTTACATTAATCCGCAGAATATTCTTCCATTTTACATGGAGAAATTGAGTCACACAAAGATTAAGTGAATTAACTGAAGTCCAACGATGGCAGAGCTGATGCTGAATATATCTTCTAAATCTCAGTCCAGACTTTTCCTATCACTAAATTGTCCTTAATTTCTGCACCAGATAGGGATAAATAAAGGTAGCAATAAAAAGAAGCAAAATAAAATAAAAAGAAAGTGTAAATTCCGTGAGTACTGTAGACAAATAAGCCCTGACTTCAATTGTAGCCTCATCATTATTGTATGTGTAACTGTTAAGTTACATATTTATCTGAGCTTTAGTTTCTTACCTATTAATTGAACAAAACAAAGAGTTTTTGTAGTATTCTTATAATAATTGAAGTAAACAATGTACTTGAAGTATTCAATTGTGCCTGACGCCTTGTTGGAAATTAATGAAACAGAGCTAAGAAGTGTGATCAACATATAAGGTAAATGCTTAAATCCAAAAAGAAAATGTATTACAGTGAAAAACACATTGACATTAGTCTTCCTCAAAATGCTCCCCACCACTACAAATACACTATGCCATCATTTTTGCCACTTTCTGAAACAGTTCTGAAAATTCTCATTTGGCTTTGTGAATGTCTTTACCAGATGTGATGAAATATATGTTGAATGCTGCTGCTGCTGCATGTCTTCCAATGGAAATGCAGGCTTCTAAACGCATTATGGTGTATCTTCACACACCTTATTCACCAGATCTGGAACTGTGTGACTTCTGGTTTTTCCATAAAATCAAAATGATCATAGAAGGTAAACATTTTGAATCAATTCAGGATACTGAGGCAGCCAGAACAATGTAACTAAAGACACTCCTGAAAGAGGTCTTCCAGAACTGCTTCAGAAAAATGATGTCAAGAATGATGAGATAAGTGTGATCAAAGTGAGGGGAAGTACTTTGAGGGGATTTATGGATATGTGTCTTTTACTGTAATAATTTTTTAAAATTTAAGCAGTCATTGTATATATTGATTACATGTCTCATTTTCGATGGCAACTGTTGCTATTTAATTATAATTTATAATTATATATTTATATTTAACTTCATTCAGTGAACAATAACATATATGATAGATCAAGAATTTTCTTGGACTGTAGGTCCACAAAGATGACAAAGTCATGTACTCGGTGTTAGAATACTACCATTACCAATTTGTGACAGTTCTGTGTCACATGCGATAACCTTGATTTAAAAGTACTATACTGGTTTTCACTAGTTTTTGATTTCCCATAGTTGAATTTTCTCCCTGCAGATATGAAAATCAGAACTACTTTATTGAAATGCACACAATTGGGCTAGGTTGAGCCTGCTTTTACTCTTCCCAGGGTACCATTGTTACCCAACTCCAGGACTCTCAGTTTCTGGAACATGAAGACAAACCATGGGGCTGGCTGTGGGTGCTGGGTTCACCATTGTGATTTCCTCACCTCCCAAATTATCACCTGGTTAACAATGTCTTACATAAGTAAAATAATTTAGCTTTCTAAAACTTCTGTGGTGCATTTTATTACAGCCACATTACATAAACACTTCATGATATTTTATTTCAGAATCAGAATATAACTCTCAGGCATAACCACATTTTTCAGATGACAATGAAAAATGAAAGAAGAAATTCATGTTCATTTTTCTTCTTGAATCATTGTAAAGCAAGTGGTTGAATTCATTCTAAAATCCTTATAAATATTCAGTGTAAGTTCTTATGCATCTCATGGTTCCCAACTATTAAAAACAACTATACTGATGAATAGAATAATTGGATAAAAATATGCCCTTATTCTAACTTACCTCAAGCCCAACCCAACTGAGGCAATGTGTAACCCGTGGAAATGACTTGTAGCCAAGGCACAAAAGACTTAAAATCAAGAAGTCATTCATTCATTCACTCCACAATTTGTTTTGGTGTCTTTGCATTGTGCCAGAGGATGAAATATTGGGTAGAAACATACACTGTGGACAGCATAGTTTAATAAGAGACAAAAATAGAAATATATTTTTCAAGAAATATGAAGTGGCAACTTTGATAATTGCTATCTATGATCTCCACGTGGTTTTATGAAAGTCTATAAGGAATAGATTTGATATAACTCTGAAGTCAGAAAACAATTTCAGGGGTACTGATGTTTGATTCCAAATCAGACTAAAAGTCAAATCTACCTAACCCCAAATAGGTAGAATAAAAGAACAATCGGAATGGCTGCAAGAGAAAACAAGGAGATGTGGAACAATGTCTGGGGGCAGGGGAAGGTGTCAGACAACATAGTACCTTATAGATTGTGTTCTTTTATTACACATCTTCTAAAGGCAACCAGAAGTTATGCAAAACTTGTTTTAAGTCAACACCTCGCTCTTTTGTTTCTTGTTTGTTGAGGGTCTGAGGTGATGCAATTAAGTTTGTAGTTTGAAAGGATGAGTCTTCTGAACACAGTGAAGAGAATAGTTTGAAAGGGAAAATCAGACAAAAGATGATACTGACTTAAAGCAATGATGGTAAGAAGACAGAGATTAATGAAATGTTCTCAGGCTCATAGGTTTATGTCCTCAATATACACATTTCTCTAAATGAAAGAAGTGTCAGTTTTAAAAGTCATCTTCCATGATGCTAACAAAAAAGTCCCATTCATTCTAAGACATATGGTCACAGATTATTGTAGGACAATGATACAATGACAGGATTGCACATCCCAAATCTGTCCTTTAATTTTTACAATTCAGAGTCTCATAGCCACTGCAGAAGTTTAATGGAATAATTACCAGTGGAAAGGAAATGTCATCCATTTGCCTCCCCTGATTCCACTTGGACATAGGCCATTGTTTCTACAAAAAGTGGCTTACAGCCATGTGAGGTTCCAAGGGAAATTGGCCTTTCAGAGGGGCATAAGAATAGATAATGCATATTGCCACTGTAAAATCTCTAATGAATATTAAGGGTGGCTTTCATTTGTGGTGATTGAAATGAACTCATAAATTCTCTCTCTAGGATGCGGGAATTTTTTCCTCCCTGTGGAGTAATTTAATGGATTTGCAGCATTCTGAATGATTTGGCAAGAAATCAGAGGTACCTGTGCAGTCACCCACAAAGGGCACTTAGTTTTTGCTTGTGATAGTCAACCACTACAAAATATTTTCTGTGAGAACCCAGAATGATTGATGTAACCCACTGTAAGTCATGACAAGATGTCAACTGAAAAACTGGAAAAAGAAGTGGTTAAAGACACCACAGCTTTAAAAGCAAATTTGACTTTTAGAGAAGGGCTATTTCCTTTTAGAAAAAAAAATGTTAACTTGCCACCTGCAAGAAATTTAAATCAGTTGTTTGTGGTAAGGGCCATCATATTCTGAGGCCACTGAGAGCTCCTACTGCTCTCTGTATGGAGTAAATTAAACTGTTTCCACACAGTGATAAATATATCACAAAAAGCTGTAACAGGAATGCAGTAGTTGTAGCAGTTAATGGTACAACTTCCAGTTAAAACAATATTCTTTGGGCTTCTTTGGCCAGTTCTCATTTTCTGTGTGCTATTTTTTTTGATAAGTTAATTTTTCACATTTGCAGAATCAATAACTTTCAAAGCTTTATAGGACTGAAAAGGAAAATTGAAGGCAAGTATTCTAAGAGGTTTGTTGGCTATTGGGATTGGATTAACAGAACAATTTCAGAAAAATGAAAGAATAATCTATCAAAACATCAGATGATTATTTGCACTAAAATTATCTTGTACATGTGGAAAGAAAATGAAGAAATAACCCGAAGATGCAATGTCACAAAATTTATTCATATGAAGTAGCAGTTACCCAAAATGCATTCATCCATTTTACTATGGTATGTAGAAGACAATCTCTTTTCAGATAAAGCAACTCTTTCATGCTTTTTTAATGGTGGAATTTCAAATACTAGAAGTAAAAAAGAATTCTGTGTGATTTTATTCAGTGGAAGGAGTATATTCCTTTGTAAAATGAATCTGTGATTTTTTCTGTGATTTCTTATGGAAATGAGCAGGACATTTAGAAGAAAGTTAACTTAAATATCCAACATTTATTTGCATGAAGAATTTACTGCCATCATTTATGACAGCAGACTCCTTTTAAATAGTGGATGGCAGAGCTTGGCTTAGTTGGGAAATTCTTCTGAGTTTAGACTTGGCTCCCAATTATGCTTTACTTGAGTGAGAATCTTTTTCATTTGTGATGATTCTGGACTAGACAGGACAAATGGTATGGGTATGGTTTCTTTAGCTTTAAAATAAATAAATATTGCTAGATGATAACTAAGATCTCTTCCTTGAATAAATATCAGGAATCAACTTTGCAAAGGAGTGAATAGTAGTTGTAGGCTATATTATTAATTTATCATCTCTGGGGAAGGACCTAATTCACAAGAAAATATTACCAAACTCAATCCCTTATATGGCAGAATGGTGATCATCTGATTTTAAAATAATTTTAAAAAAGAAGCACTGTGTAGTCTTTTTCTCATAGCCATTATACATGTATTAGAACTCAATGCTGCTCAAATGTCAAAGGTTATTCTTTGAGGAGGATTTAGGGGACTCATTCTTGATGATAATCTGGGGCCTTTGTAAGTTTAAAATTTTGAAGGAGAGAAATGATATTGGAAGAAAGAATCATTGCACATATAGTAATTATAAATAAAACAATCTCTGTTTCACAATTTTAGTAGAGCATTATATTATAAAGCTTTATTTCTCAACATGTGGTCCAGTGAACCAATATCAGAGTCACCAAAGGCATTAATGCTTGCCTGTTCCAGATTTACCAAATCATAATTTCTGGAATGGACACTCTTGTACAAGCTCCTATCTTGTGTTCATCAAAGTTTGAAAATCAATTCTGAATAGAGGAAAGCAATTTATTATCCTCTAATTTCTCAGTTTTTTGAGAATATTTCATCTTTTCAGATGATTAAATCTAAAAGACACAAGAACTTTGTAAAGCAAGTAATTAAATTTTCCAAAGGAGGCTGGCTCTCAGGATTGAGGAAGCTTCCTAAGGTCAAATCAGTATCAGAGCTGAGCTGGGGTTTCAACCAAAGTCTTCTGAATCTCATTCTTATATATTACTATAGGGACCTCACACTGAGAACACAGAAAAGGATAAGGCCACAAAGAATGCACTGGATGACCCTAGGTCATCCTTGGTACTCAAAGTATTTATGATCAGCTGAAAAAAACGTACAGTCTCCAATGAGTGCAGCTGACAAATCCCCAGAGGTAGCTTTGTGCTTTCCAACTGACTTGGTTAAAAATCCCATCAGAGAGTGTTTGGGACTTTTTATAAATCATGTAATAGAAAAATCCCCAAGTAAAGGGTATAACAAACCATCAGGCCACTTACCACATTTTTTCCAGATTTTAGAAAATGTTTTAAAATAAGATTTTATGATTGTAACCTAATCATTATTTTCTTTGTTATCTGTGTAAATCAAATTTGATTATCTTAAATAAATCATTGCTTTTGTTTTTTTCCTTCAAGTTTAATATCAACACTGGACTAAGAACTGTTCACCTGACTTTTCGTGCTACTTCTTCCAACTTGCTGATACTTCCGTATTTTCTCTGTTGCCATTTTCCAGCCTCACTTCTGACAACTCCCTTCTGGGTTGGGTGTTTTACTGGATTCCCTTCCCATGGTTTTCCATGGGACTGCCAAAACCACTTCTGTATGCCTTAAGGCCTTCAACACAGAATCATACCAAATCACTGAAGAGCAAAAGTCATCCCTTCTACCAGAGGGTCAAAAAAAATCCGCAGACTGCTAATTATTAAACTCACTTACTATATCAAGAGTTTTTAGTATTGTTTGGCCATGATCTCTGAATCATAATATATTAAACTTTGCTATTATTCTGAAAGAAATCTTGAGATGGAGAGTGTGTGTGTGTGTGTGTGTGTGTGTGTTTGTGTGTGTGTGTTCTTCGTACTGGATTACACTAACAGGTCAAAAAGAAATATGCAAAAGGGGAAAGTTTAATTTGATTCACCAGGAAGAACCTCTCTCTGATTTTATTTTCATAAAAAAATGGTTGCCGGGGATTTAGCTCAGTAGTTCCACTGCCTGCCTTGCAAGTGCAAGGTCCCGAGTTCGATCCCTGGTACCAAAAAAACAAAAACAAAAACAAAAGCAAAAAAACCCTAAAAACGGTAATTTTAAGTGGCAATATGTGCTGGTAGCCATATACAGTGCAATAGATTTTTTTCAGTTTCTTTAAATATCAAAATAGATTGTGATAAGTGAAAATCACTGGGGTTAAATGAGAACAAAACTAATGATTTTGAAATATTTATATTAAAAGATTTTTTGAAATTGAATACTTACCTTCTGAAATGTGCTTTTCCAGACCATCTTTCAACCTAGGATATTCTTACTCAACATAATTAGTAACTCTGATGGCTGTACTTACTGTACATTAATTCAGTTGAGATAAAAGTGAAGAGGAATCTTTCTTGACTAAAACACAACTGAATTTGAATTGAATCAAAGGAACTGCAGTGTAAATGTGGTTTCTGTCAATGAGTTTTCTACCAAACTCTTTGTATCTGGGCATTAGAGAGTCATTCTACATAGATGTAATGGTAGATGAAGAAACTATGATATGTACATATCATTTCCATTGTAACTGGAAATTGGAAATGAAAACTGATATCTCATTGTCAAGGAGAGGCAGTACATTGGTTGCCTTTGGAATTAAACATATTAAACAATCAACAAATATTTATTAATCTCCCAGGATCTGCCAAGCATTGTTATATTTTAGTGTGGCTAACTCTGCATTTATTACGTTTAGAAGCTTATGTTTTATGGTGTAAGGAAAAGACCTTAAAAGAAGAAATTCTGAACTTAAATTTGGAATCCATGGTCTTCACAGTCATACAATTCTTTTATTCCTAGTCATTTCTTCTGTGTAGCAGAAAAAACCATAGCCTGTCCCTAGGACTTCTCATTAGGTGGTTAAGATGTCTGTTTCTTTTGTATTGTTATAACAAAATTGCCAAGGACGGATAATTTACAAAGAGAGAAGCTTATTTAGTGATATGCTTCTAGAGACCATGAAAGTTCTTGAAAATTCAAGGGCATAACACATTACTTGCTTGGCTTCTCATGAGGCCTGCCTGTTGGTTTACCTCATGGCAGAAAAAGCAGAAAGGTAAGTGGGCATGTGTGAAGAGAGAGGACATGGGGTCCTGGGGGACTTGCTTTAAAATGACCCACTCTAATGATACCTGATCCAGTTTGTGAGAGGAGAGTCACTCATGAGACAAAGGCATTAATCCACTCATGAGGGCTGACTCCCATGACCCGAGTAATTCCCAGTATGCCCTGCGTCTCAAGGTGGCCACACTGAGGAGTGAAGCCACTCATGACTTTGGGTGGGAACTACATTTGAACCATAGCAATATGTGATGATGCTTAGCTTTCTGCTTCATATACAGATATTGGCTACAAATCAGTGTTGTAAGGAAACAAATGTGTATATTAGGAAACCACATCTCTAAACCAGTAAGTCAATTATAGATTTATGTGTAAAGGGAGACTTTTGTTGAGTTCATTTATTTGTTTTAAACTTTCACACTCTCTCTAAATTTATCAGTATAGTTCATAGTGTAAATGTTAACATTATCCACTGAGAATGAATGTTGAAATTATTTTCCATATATCTTTGAGGGCTTCAATATGATGCACACAGATCAAAATGTTCTCTTTTCTTCCCAGATTGTCATGTTCCCTATGGGTCCCTCTCCTTTACCTCTGTTCAGTTTCCATTAGTTTTCCAGTCATTTTCCCATTCCAACCAAGCTTCACTGTCTTGTAAGCTTATGCACACTACAACTTTTCTTCCTCGGTTCATTTTGAGTGATCATCTTCAGCCTTCAGTTTATTCCTCTGACTATTCTTGAAGAACACTCCTTTGGGTCATAGGAGGAGGTGACATCATAGTGAGCCCTTGAAAAATAAATACAAAAAGAAAGTGCAAAAAAGAAAAGAGAACAGAAGAAAGGGTGGAGGATAAGGAGGCTATATTCTTTGCTTATAAAATCAAAGATTATGCATACAGTTAACTGCTAAGCAAATGAGAAGGGTGGTTTTGGTTTATAATCTTTCTTGCTTAATTTTCTTGTGAGTTTTATTCTGCATAAAAGGTTCAGCTGAGGAATAGTGCATTCTGAGAGGATTCAGAGAAGTGTTTAGCTTTTTTTAACTATAAGTGAGTTGGGTGTTATGTGCCTCAGTTTCCGCTTTGTAAAACAAGAGATTAAAAATTGATACTGTTGCTGAAAGGATTAAATAAAATGCAGTGATTACAACAAAGTATCAATAAATGTTTCCTCATTTTCCTCATGCAACAAATCTCACTTCTTCTCATCTCCTTCTATATTTTAATAATGAAGTAGACTGAGCTTGTGAGTGTGGGGAATGGTGACTTCCTAATTCACCAATCACATTCTCCAACTGGATTTCCACATAACCATTCATTCAAGTCTGTACGGAGGCATGTAGTTTCTTCTTAGATTATGTGATTTGAAATAAATTGCACAGGTTCAGAGTAGATATTACTCCTAAAAAATCCAGATATTATAATGAGAAAAGACGTTTAGAACCTTTGTTAAAGGGAAGAGGACCAAGAAATGGAGGGAGGGGAAAAAGAGGAAAGGGATAAAAAAAAAAAGAATTAAGACATATTGTGTACATGCACCAACTCTCCACAATGAATGTAGCCATTATATACTGCAAATATGTACTAATGAAAAAGAAAATAAAAATAAATAACATGAAGATTAATTGCAGATGTGAGGCATCTATTAGAGATTGAAGAATGGTATTTGAAGGAAAGAATGAAAAAATAATCAAATAGCATGGTTAAGTATACACAACTCAGCCATACCACATAGATATAAGAGATTTTGGTTTCATTTTCACAACTTAATTGTACCTCTCTCTTTGTTCAGTCCTTTTCTATTTAGGTAATTCTACCCAATACCAATCCTGAAACAGTTGCCAGTTACAGAGAGACAGGGCATCCTCTATCAATACACATGTTCTAACTTTTTCCAAATGTGTTAAATCTGTTCTTTCCTTGGAGAAAATGTATTTTGCAGGATAAAAAACTATGATACAATCCTGACTAAGGTTCCTAATCTCTAAAATGTACAAAAACTTGTGCTGGTTTTGGATACAGGGATTTATCTACTGGAGAAGAGTCATGTGCCAATGGTATGGAGCTACTGTACATTCGCACCACAAATGAAAGGACTTGGGCTCCAGATCCAGAGCTTTGTCCTCGGCCACCTTTCTTCCTTTCCTTCCTTCCTTCCTTCCTTGCTTCCTTCCTTCCTTCCTTCCTTCCTCCCTCCCTCCCTCCCTCTCTTTCTCTTTCTTCTTTCTTTCTTTCTTTCTTTCTTTCTTTCTTTCTTTCTTTCTTTCTTTCTTTCTTTCTTTCTTTCTTTCTTTCTTTCT